>JAPYZR010001219.1:0-23137 GCA_030522945.1 Trichopria nigra | reverse complement strand
AAAAAAAAAAAAAAAAAAAAGAAAATACTAGGAACGAAAGTATAAATGAAAGTCACAATGCTATATGAAAACATATATTTTAAAATCACCTTCTACTTAAACGTTTATATTTTATCAAGTACTGGAATAAACAAAAAAAAAAAAAAAAAAATAGCAATCGATAGATTATACATAGTGTACATATATATATATATATATAACATTCACTATATAAATAAGTTATTATTAATACTGATCATAAACATAATATGAATTGAAAATCAAATTCAACAGATTCGATCAAATTTAAACCCCCAAAAATCAGTAGAGCCAAATCAGATTGTAATATGTTGTCCGACTCGCAACAACGATTTAATAAACATTTACTATACGATGTCAAACTCTTTGTTATAAACAGAATTCTAATACTTGATGGCTATAGTTTAATAAATTCGGCTACCCCAAGAAACCGAAAATTGTTTTACAAGTGAACGTAATAAGCATCCAACGATATATTTAATAAATTATTATGCAGGACTATCGATTACAATTATTAATTAAAAAATTGAAGAGAAATTACCACAAATAAATGTGAGTAGATATATTGTACACTTACAAAATTTCTACTTGCGAATCCTCTTTATAATTTCTTAATCGGGTTTGATCGGAATTTGTTCAAAAGTCTTATTAGATGTGTGCTTTACTCGAAAATAATTCTCATATGGAAAATTTGCAAAGATTATCTTTTTTCGCGGTTGGTGATGTACAAAAACTTAATATTGTTAAAAAATGTACAAATAATGGTAACACACAGATCTTAATAGAAAATATCGCCAATTTCTGCATATTTTTCGCCTCTACATTCTAACAGTAATGGAACCCAGAAAATTTGGCCATAAGCTGGTTTTATTTTCTACTATACTATATTTTGTTACAAAAGGAGATCTTATTCCTTTTCAAAAAATCATGATATATATTATACCTATATGTGACACGATCCAATGTTAATGAAATTAAAAATGTTAATGAGTCTAAAAATGGAATTATCAGCCAAAAATCTGCACAGAAAAGTCATGTAAATAATCTTTCATGTATGTACTTTACTAAAAATAATAAATTTACCGTTTTAAAAATAATAAAAATACATTTATTAAATGAAAAACTGGATAATAACGATTTATCCATCTGTTTTATTACTGATAATAAATTTATCAGTAATAAAATATTTCCAAGTATAGGAACAAATTAATTACACTTTAATTCCTGAAAATTTAATTTAATGTTCTTACTTCTAGTAAAGTCCTGCTATTGTGGATTATTAATTACAAAAATCAGATATTCATTTATTTTATTAGTACAAAAAAGTAATTACCTGTTTCTCAAAGGTGAGGCATAAGACTTTCTCTTAACAGCATGAGCCGCATCAGTAGATAATAAAGCCTGCGGTCGTCACAACACTATTTCTTATCAGTGGCAATAATGCTCATCATTTAATTGAAAATCAATAATTTCGCGTTAATGTTTATTTTTCGTATCGTAGAAAAATGTTCTTAGTATTCCCGGATTAAAGAATTTCTATAAAAAGTCATTCAAATATATCATACATTTTTTATTGACAATCAATCTCGTCGCGTCGCCGGCATACCACTTTTCTTCGTGCAAAGCAAAAACGCAGCTTTCCCGGCAAAAGGTAAATTTTTCATCGACTCTGGATGCGCCGTTGAGGGTGCACCGGGCATCTGGTCTCGCATTGTCGACTTTCGTATACTATATCCGCATTTTGTCGGTGCAAGATGATTATTGTCCGGCCATCCCTGGACGATACCGAGGCTGAGTACAACACCGGGAACATGATTAGTTGCAAACACACTTGACCTGGTCGACCCGCCTAGTAGGGAAACACCATTATATCGATACCGTACACGATGTTAACGCGACAGAGCCCATTATAGTCGTAGCCGTAGGGCGAAGTATCTCCCCTTCCCATATACACACAGTTACTCGGCTTTATTACGACGGCGTTCGACGACAGAGCGTTTATGCAAAGACTTTGTGGACGTTACGCCTCGTAGGGTTCGATATAAATTTTTCGAATGAGCCGCACACATGTTACCAGCCTGCATACTTATTTATCATTGTCATATAAGATGTGGCGACGACCATTTATTTCTCGATTTGCGTATATGACAGCCAATTTCATAAATCATCATCAACGATTTTTGATCTGGCTAAAGTATATATGTTGCTTTTAATTTATGGCGTAATTGTATTAATCTTATTTCATTGTTGGATAATATCCAATGAATGTGTTTACTATTTGCGTTGCAATTTTTTAGAAATCCATCTTGTATGCAGAAACGCGGCAGAAAAGAGACAAAGACTTTAAACGTAATATTGTCGGTGCATTGTAATAAAACTCCTAACTTGAGAAACTCATTTCGAACATCTACGATGTAATGAGAAGTAAACCGAGACTTCTTTAAATCTATTTATGAAAGTTTCTCTTTCATTGTTTTTTACTGGACAACCCGTTATACAATTGTGCATTTAAATATTAAATTCTACGTATTATATTCAATTTTACGATAAGCCTTATTTATACATATGTTTGTCTTCTGTGAGGACCTTCAAAATTTCAGGTATCTTATAAGAAGACGTTTGTTTTGGTATTATTGTCCAAATACAGCACTAACTATACATATATGTACATATACCTCTACCTTTTAACGTTACATATATATATGTTTATGTATATATATCTTTTAACAATAGTCACGTCAACATGAGAAGAAATTTTTCATTTTTTCTGAAAAAGTACAAAAACAATAATTTTGAAAATACATAATTTTGCATACATTTATCAAATCCGATATCAGTGGTTTTAAAAGTACAGAAACTTTTAAATAGATATTCGCGTTATAATGTCTAAATGATTATGTACGCCAAGCGTTTATGTAATATCACAATTGCAGCTTATTACTGTAAAATGAATTCTCAAAAAGTGCGTCATTGCAATCCTGATGCGTATGACACGCCCAAAATGTACATCTGATACGAAATTTCTTGACTCCGCGGATTCATAACGTCGCGCGCGGTGCTGCATTTCGTGCGTTTCTCGAATAATTTATGGTTCTCTGCATCTCTCCCTCTCTCGTTGGCAATCGCGCGTCAGCATTTAGCCGAGCAGTATATTAGGCAAAATACAGGCGCTCATATCCTCTCACAGGCCATTACTGTTACCTTTGACCACCGCGTTACCCTGGAGAGAGCCACAGAGCTGCGTCATCAGCGCATGAATTTCTCTCGCTCGTATATATCAGCTGACATAATTTACAATCCTACTCACCGTATCGTCACCCCTTTCGGGCTTTGCGAATTCGCGTCAGCGTAATGTGCATTAGGTGCCATTATTTCGGGGGCCCACCTTATGTAGGTATTATATTATCGCGCTGCGATGAGCACTCGCCTGGAAGTGGGACTAAACACCCGGTATTTTTCCTTCTAATGATATATATCTTATAAGAGTGTGTATTGTTCATATGACAAATATAATCCAAGTCTCGGTGTGTATATATAATATGCTCAAAAGTAGAAATTATATATAGGTATAAATGAATATGTAAATTCGAAATGTAAATAGCGAATTGATAAAATATGTATTAGGAACAAATCAACATATAAGCCTTTGTATTCCTTAAAGGATCGTCTAAAAATATTTTTATTCTCGTGCACAATGTAAACGTTTATTCGTCTCTCGTTGCACTTGAATTGCAAAGTTGTTTGATTGATGTCGCATGAAAGTCAATCAGCAGTTCATATAGCATATTTATTATAATGGAAAACATTATTGAAACTTTCAATGCTGAATTGTAATTGAATTTACTTAATCATATATTATTTCAATATATTACTCTTTATATATTACCAAAATTGACATCTTATCAAAATTCAGTAAGAATGTCAGTCAACGAATTCGATTAGTACACTTCTGTATTCGATTAAAATCTTTACGTGAATCGTTTTTCGTAATCCCAACCTCGAGTTCATAATTCCTCAAAAATATTTTAATTTTTCTCCTGGACAATAGAAAAGTAATTCGTACATTCAAAAAAGTGTCTGGATGTATTAGACGGACATATTGCCTGGATTACCCAGAAATATACACCCATCAGAATTTGGTAGATATCTGTCTAATATGGCAAGGCATTTGTTCGTAATAGACAAAGTAGGCGTCGTTTCCTGGATTGAAAATGTACCTAGTACACGATAGTCATTTTTCTAAATTAGTTTATATTAGTTTATTATTTCGAACCATACCGTTGGTTGTATCGAAGTATTGAATATTTGGTCACTCGAAACAAACGACCGTATGTTTTTTCATCAAAAGTCCATCCACGTTTCGTATCATAATAAACCAAATAGTACAATATAGATATGTTATTAAGGGATATCAATAATGGAATAGCTTGGAATACTACTTTGCATTCCCTCCTCAGTTTTTTGCGCAGACGTTTCCACCTTATGAAACACTACTGCGCATACGTCATCCCCTCCGCGAACTACAGCATACTTTTCAACCTCTCGGAACTTTACTGCACATTCTTTTGGTTGATCGTGAGTTATCGTGCATTCACACACGTACATACATACGTACGAGTGTCCGAAAAATGTTATATTCGATTTATTGGGTTCTTTCGGACTTGAAACATGGACATTTGATGAAAAAATAGTGGTAAATATCTTTTTACCAGATCGAGTGACCAAATTCAATATACTTTGTCCAAACTGCACACGGTGCGAATCGAAGTAACGACGTGTACTTAAAATGTTTATTCTACACGTACAATTACAAATTACTACAGTTTTTTCAATTTACAGAATCAATAAAACTTTATAAAATGTAAGACCAACTATTTGATCATTAAATATTGTTAAATTAGTAATTCGGTCCTAAGCACCGAATCACTGAGTTTCGAGACTCTCGATACAAGTTCATGATATTTCATGTGCATATATCTGCATTACATTTCGCGGAGCATATATGCTTCAAGTAACTATAAGCATAGTTTTTTATACTTGTATTTTAAATTTCTGCACTGAAACATGAAAGTGTCTCTTACAATTTATACACATTTGCATTCAATTCAATGACAAGTTCCCGAATGAAATTTAAATATACTTGAATATCAATTTTAGTTACATTTTCATGAAATTTCGTGTGATATAATAAAAATCATGAAATTTACTGACATTTTCAACGGTTCATTAACTTATAGCTAATTTGAGGCCTGCTTATACGTTTTTTACATTCTTTTTTTTTTTTTTTTTTTGGAGTATTTTATGCAAGATCCATTTATACACCACAGCCTGCAGGAGGAAACAGACTATACTTTACTCCGAAAGACGCCTGTTGCATGCCGGCATCGCGCCGTGACGTCAGAACACGCTCAGGCATCGTGGCGCGGGACGAGGCGGGACAGGGGTTTTCACCTCGGGGGGACAGAAGCGCATCGCTATTGGAGGACGCTCCTGATAAAGGCGTGGTTAGCGCATCCCCATTCGATAATAAACAAGTAACTCCTACATTAATTTGTTTGTTTTGTGCCCTTGTCCCGATCCCTCTCCGACACTCCACCTTTCGCTCAGATCCGCGATCTTTTACGTTCTCCTCTCTGACTTCCATTATCTCTCGGACGTCGTTATACGTTTTGCTCCAACCCACATAAGCAACGACCAAAGATTGGAACCAGTTTTTTGGGGTCATTTTCATCTTGGTAATCAAAATGGTATCTATATGGTAAAATTGGAGGAATGCATCAATTCTTCCGATATATATATATATATATACCCTCATATAACTTTGGTAAGAATATTTAAAAATAGTTTTGATAAGGCCAGTATTATATTCTTTAACATATAATGAAATTAAAAAAATAAAAATTATCATAAACTTAAGCTTAATCATTTTAAAAATTATAATAATCACAAATAACATTTTTTACATGAATTATATAATGCTTAAATTTGATTATGATTATGTTCGCGATTTTTATGTCAAAAACGATATACAAATAAATGCTGAAATGTTACTTATCAGCATTCAAAAATAAATATTTTAATATCGACTTAATATTGATTATTTTCCAGAATTTTTCTTGGCTTCTCAGCCGATTGCGCAAACTTATGTCGTCTGGCGGAAGGCGTGAAGTGCTAATTTGCTCATGCCAATTTCTGATATTCTTTTTACTTAATATTTATATGCATATACATTTTATACCACCGTATCGAAAACGAGATCAAGAGTTAAAGACCGCGTCGTAGTCAAAATGGCTGATATACTATTATACATGTGGGAACGTACGTGTAAGAGAATAATACCTGCTTTTACCTCCTTTTGAAGATTCCAAGGCTAGATAAAAAACTAATTATAATTTATACATCCATGGGGCTTTTTTATATCGCAATAATCGGATATAATCTCGCTGTTGTAAGACTTTTTTAGGTTTCTTTCGAAATATTCGCAAACAATTTTCTCATGATCAAAACATCGAATTAACGTGATAAGTATTTTAATAGCAGTATATTACTCTTGTAGAATACGAGACTGATGGTGTATGGCCAGTTTATGGCCATTTTTTCTGGACTCCATTACTTTTAACTTTGAGGCCAACAATTTGGGCAGAAACTGGTGTCTACTGGAGTATTTTATAATAGGGTAGGGCACGCTGATTTAGAGTTTTTGGGATTATGTGATTTTTAAATTATGCATTAAAGTTAAAAGAAATTTCGAAACAACTTGGAGAACAGAATTTTTGCCATGACACTTTATTACTCGTATATATTATTCGTGTACTGCAAAAATTAATGTCTTCGTGGAAGTCACTTGCATGACCATTTCGAAGACATTTCTTGTCGGCTTCTTGTAGGTATATATACGTACATAATATATACATAAGTGACTAATGTATTGTAACAACGCTTGTAATATCCCAAGCAGCAAATCAGGTCGAAATTACGTCTTTTCGACCTTCGATTAATTAATTGAAGGTCGAAAAGACGTAATTTCGACCTGATTTGCTGCTTGGGATATTGATCTCAACTTTTCTACACTTGTTATTTTAAATATCGTATGTGAACCGTAGAAAAGAAGGGACTTACAAGTTGTACTTATATCACTCGTCTTGGACTCGTGTAAAAACAGTATACTCTAGAAATAAACGTCCCTCCTTCATCTCCCTTGATATATAATATACTATTTTATAAATTCCCAGTGTAATCTGAATTTCTCCTGCAAATCCGTCCTTGGCGATCACAGGATGTTTTCCAAGGACATCCTGTTATTAATCAGCTGAACAAAGAGGTTAGAATGTTCATCGTAGGACTTCCCTCGTGTATCCTCGAAACGACTATCCCATAGCCGTGGACAAAGCTCGTCTTCCGAATGTCTCCGAATATTCGTGATTAGAACGAACGTTTTGAAGCACCAAACAGAACACTACTTGCTGAGATAGACAGAGTTTTCTTCGAAATCCCCTCAAAATTCTTCTGTGGATGCTGGTACTGTTCCGATGCCCTCGAAAGTGCAGTTAAAAAAGCCCGAGAGACAACAGGTACAAAGCAGGGATTTTTCATCAAAGTGTCCAATTGTCAAATCTTGGAGCACGCTCCATGATACAGATGCAGCAATGAGCCCTGATTATACTGGCGTTTGTAGTGCACTACTGTTACGACAGGCCTATCCTTAATTCCAAATCTTGCTCCAAATTTCGGAAATGTCCAAAGGCTGATTATTATTTTTGCAAAACGCCAACCTCGACGCATGACTGTTCTCACCTTATCGAATCAAGTGTGTTTCAGAATCGCCTTCTTTGTTGCATCATTCAACTGCGGCCATAATCGGGACCTTTCTCGGAAACTTTTCAATAGTACATGATTAAATTATATCAGTGGTTGCATCACAACATAACTTATTAATAGTCATATATTATTTTATGAGTATAGCTCATAAAATTCACATATTCTTTCGACAAAAAAAGAAAAGATTTTCGGCCCAAAAGATAGTGGCGAAAACGATACACGTGTAATATCGAATGCAGTCTTTTTTTTTCATTCATCGTTTTGTTTATCCGTACAATATATATTGCGTTTTCTTTATTTCACGAACATAAAATGGCGTTAATTATTATTTGCAGAGCTGGCAATCGCCAAAATTGATGCAGTAAGTAAGCCGTAGCAGACGCAGTTTGTAATGTCGTTGAGCAAGCTCTAAAAGTAGAACGAGCCTGTAGGTAACCGTCCCATTAGAGGCACCAACAACCACTTGACTTTAATGTGCTAGATGTTTGATACTTTACCTGCTGTACAAGAGAAACTCTTGGATATGCAAGTCTGATACCTCGTTGAGTATCAACAGTGGGAGTGCGACAAAGAATACTAACGTAATAGTGCCTTTATCCATGTCTTTTATCGACAAGTTTTAACATGCCTGTAAATTAAACTTTGATTTTTATGAAGTATATAGAGTATGATTTTCTTGTTGAATAAAATTATATCGAAAAAACAGCTGATGGATTGCAATACCCCCGTCCCCCTTCACCCTAGTGCATAATAATAAGGTTAATAATCAGATTCGTCGAGATTTGAAGCCGTTAAATTACGGGTAAAGCTTTAAATTAATCGTAAGGTATAGTAACATTTCCGATAATTTTGTGTGCAGATATAATTTCTTTCGCTTCACAAAGGGCGGTAGTAGCTTGCATCCAACACCCTCTGTCACTTGTGCGTGCGTCAGTCTACTCTTCCTTGCCCCGTTAGCTTCTCTCTGGATTCGCAAGCATTCTGTCCCTTTTTGCCCTCGCGTACACTCTCGATGGATCAAGGGTTTTTTTTTGCACAAAACCCAAGAAATGTATTCTGTCCTACTTATTCAGAAGGGCGAATGATCGAATCTGCGCTTTAATCGCGACGAAACGCTTCGACCACCGAATAAAATGGGAGCAGATTCAGGCATAAAAATAGAGTCTTGTCACCAATAACTACAGACGTGGATATTTCCCCATGACTTTATAATTAATTTAAGATTGCTAAAAATACAATATATCATTTTATATGCAGTTAGGAAAAAATCATTGTTTTTTATGATTGAGTTTGAAGTCATTCATTTCAAAATGTTAAAATATCTCTTTTATATTATATAAATTTATATTATATTATATTATTTTATATTATTTAAATACATTTATTTTACATATATATATCTTGCAATAGAAATAATAGAAATATACATATTTCTTTCATCGCATATATGACAAGTATTGTTAATTAAAAAGTAGCAATGGACATGGAAATAATATTTAATTAACTTTCCTCGTCAAAAGTTTGATTTGAAATATAAAAAAAAAAAAAAAAATAACCGCGTGGCAAATCAAGGGAGAAAAGTTGGACATTTTTCGCATGAGTGAAGAGCAGTAATTGAATAAGAAACTATTGCAATTTTCGATATCAAAATATACATAATCATCAAGTTTTATTTCGAAAAATTAGAACCTTTGAATATACGTATCTCAAGAAGTTAACTATATTTCGCTATATTCTCATTCCCATAGTATAATTCAAATGTGAAAATGGGAAAGATGGGTAATTATTGAATTCGTGTATGAATTTGAAATACCTCTCTTTCTACGAGAACATAAAACCTCAGTCGTTTAAAAACGTGCAATACGCACTTTCTTATATCTATAGTCATTAAGAAAAGAAGTTTTAGCAGAATAACAGAAAATTGCTTAGCTTCGATCTTACGAAATTAATTGTATCCATTTTTAAGGGTTCAATGTCAAAAATAATTGACGTGAACTGTCTCATAAAAAATGTCGCTAAAATTAGTGAAATCTTTGTCAACTTCCCCAAACCCCTAAATACCGACTTGAATGTGAACGACGCTTTCAACGTGCTGGATTTGAGCGCTTTTTTTTAATCGTTGAAATGCGGTTCGCAATTTGGGGCACGTGCATTTGCGCGTGTCTCTCACGGGCGATTGAAGGAAGAGTATAGCATCATGAGCGAACAAGTGCTCGCTCAACGAATCACTCTTTGCTCGCTGAAGAAGTTATTTATATTCTTGCGTACCGAAAAAGAGCGAAGAAGGGCCGATTGTGCGAATCGTATCGACGGCCCTGCATCGAGCGGGAGGTCACGATGCGAAGCGAGCTTTAGGGGATCCATGCCGCGGAAGTAACGCGTTTCGATTTTGCGTTAGCCCAGCTACGCGTGAATCCAACCAAGGTCAAGTCATTCCCGGTTGTCAAGTATATTCTCGGTACAACGACGTGGTTTAACTTCAGCGATGTTTTAGAAAGAATCGTCTCATTCGAATTATAATTAGGGGAGGGGACAGCTTTATAGGGGTTAAAAAATCGATTTTTATTTGCTTCAATCGATTCCTCATATATTTCAGAACATACACGCAACGTTACAGAATCTCATTTTCAATATTTCGGTATATACAACGCCAACAGTAGACGGGCATTGGCTTGGCTATAGCGTGCTCCTCTCCATTTGAGTGTCTAACCCGAATTCTTCACCTGAAAAGATCCAACGGAGAAACAACTCGATAGATGCCACTTGAAAAACACAATAAAGAAAACGCGTATCCATATTTAGCGCTTCATTCAATTTGAAGTATTGGCATTTCGCAAACCCAAACTCTAGTAGCGAATAGACAAACAAACTATAATACAATGATAGTTAACAAAAATTTTTTTTGAACGATTTTTATAACAAGTTGAAGTAGTATATATGTATATATTATATTATATATTATATTGTTTGTTTATCATTATCATATAAAATCATATTTTTTTTAGGCATTCTCTAAATCTTCATTTCTACCAAATATAATGGCATCTACAAAAAAAAATTTTTTTTTTTGCACATTTCATATATGTTAAAACACACCAAACGTTTAGTTAAGTTAAATTAAGTTTTCCCTCATAAAAAACGCCTTTCTTAAACCTGCTAAGAAGCTATAAACTTTTATAAGTGATCAATTCAGTGAAGAATGCGAATAGTAAATATAAATGTTGCGACGATAAAGTCACTCATATTTCGTAATACTTTCCTTAAAAATAATGTGAATTTCTTTGATACTTATGTAAGTCTTGCAGGGCTTCCTTTGTATAGTTTGATAGCAGCATGTGAAAATAATAACATTAGTTACCTGAACGTAAAACTGGCAGAATAAGATATACCTACTCTGTTTTGCGTTATAGTACAAAATGACTATAAATAATGTGGTACCACTTATAAACGAGCTGCTGGCATTTATCACTTTATATGGTCAATATAGAGTTGCCGAAAAAAATCAAATTGCAAGCCCTCTTTTTATGATCGTAAATATCTGATATAATCCATACTGTAAGGTATATTCTGTTTTAACAGAACATGCATATAATGAATTCTAATTAACAAAGATAACTTTGTAGCATGCGCGTGATCTTCAATGTGCGATAGGTAAAAGAAATATTGGAGAGCAGATAAGCATTTGTATAAATATGTGAAATATTTATAAATAAGGGCTTATTTTACTCACCAGTCATAATTGATGAAAAGGCTGAGATCCATGAAGGATATTTGCGAAATATCATCCGACTCATTTCAAACTTTAATTTATGCTTTTATTGAAATTTTTCAATAATAGTTTTCATAATACTTCATACAGGTTGCCAAAATTGAGTGAATGTGTTGTTGAGTATGTTCGTGATGTATTTTTTCCGAATAAAACATTGCAGGTGTGATGTGTTTTTTTTTTTTAATTCTATATAATAACTACATACGATACCCAACGAAATAACAGTGACATTAGATGTAAATTGCATCAGAAAAATATTAGAAATAAAGAAAAATAAAATACATGCGGCGTCCAAGTATCAGAAGACCATCTCAATTTTTGTTTCAAAAAAATTCAACAAGTAATGCTCCGTATTAATATTATGCATATCTAAACATATATATGTATTTTGATCTCCTTGACTGCTTATATTATAAAATTAAAAATAATAAAGTAGTATTTTAGAAAGTAGAAGATAACCAATACAAGTTATGACATTTAGGCCATGATATTAGTAATCTCGACTCTTTAATAAGGACCAAATATACAAATTTTCTTCATGAAATTTGACACTATTTAAACTTCATTTGAAAAATTCTACAATAGTCATTGTATTGGCCAAGTATCGTCTTTACAATAGTTCCTGACCAACCTTTTTAAATTTTGAAGTAAGAAAGTTATACATGGTTTAAGAAAAAAAAAAAACATGATTTTTGTTGTTTTATTATCGAGTTATTAATTTTTATTATAGGTAGATAATACCAGTAGAATACATATAAAAGTCACAAATATCGCGTAAAAAATTAATACGCTAATGGATCAAGGTATTTAAAAAAAAAATCCAAAATGGCAGACAAACAAGTTTGTTTAAAGTAAATATTTATTTGTTACTTCATAGCCATGTCTACAAATAACTTAATGGGTTTTTATATATAACGTGGTATCCAAGGGTTTTTGAGGGCGCTGATTTTGATCAATTTTCGAAAATTCAAAATAGCGAATCTAATGTGCCTGATGAGATTATTAAAGATTAATTGGATTTACTTCAAGTTGTTACTTAAGAGGTTTTGGGGACATATTTGATCCGCCATTTTGAATTTTTAAAAACTGACATCAGATTTACGATTAACGACCTCAAAAAAAAACCCATGTATTCTATGTTTTATGAAAATCCATTATGCTTTGTGATTTTGCACGCAGAGCTTTATTAAAAATAACAATTCATATATATATATATACATATATATAAACTTACATTAATGGTAATTGATATTATCCTAATGGGGCGGATGAGGGAGGAGAGAGGGTGGGGGGGGGGGGGGGCGTATAGTATAGTATAGATCTTCAACATTTAGCAAGAAATATGGTAATTTTAACATTTATCGCTCATGCGACACAGGGGATGCTGAAAGCAGCGTATCCCTCACGGGAGTGCAAAAGCGAGAGAAAAGTGAAAGAACGGACGCATGCAGACGCGGCGACGCGGGGTGAGTCAGCCGTGGCGCACCCTAGCGTGCGTAACACCCGCAGCTACCCCACGCGTGACTAGATACCGTTTTGTACAAAGGGGACAAACGCCAATTATATTTTAATATCTTCTAAAGGCGACGCTCGGCCGACTTTCAGCGAGTAACGAAATTCCTGCGTTATATATTTTGCTCAACCCCGCGCGTCTCCGACTGTAGATAAAAATTTCCGCTTTGGTCTGCGATTCGCCCTTATCGTTCCGCCCTTTGATTTCGTAGTGAGATGCGCATTGCTCTGTCAAATCATATAACCTATCATTTTGAAAAATTTGTAGCATATAGGACTCCGATAGGACAGATAGTATTCCTACTGACGAAAGGCGAGCGAAGTGATCAACTTAAATTCATTTCAGTGTTGAAAAGACCCTGTTACCATTTACACCAACCTGGATGGTAGTATATGAACAGTAAACAAAATTTACATAGTCCATAAGGGGAATATAGTGCCAAATATACTTTGCTAGCCTGGCTTAGTATCTTCAACAGTGATTTTCCTCCCTCTTTTTGAAGTTGTACATATGCCTACGGCGACTTTTGTACGTATTATTACCCTGGTAACATAATAAACAAAATTTACAAGTTTCTTATTTTACTTCTTTCTTGTCTTTTTTAAATAACAATCTGCAGTTTAACAATAATCTACAAATTGAATGTTGTATTTAAATGCATTAGACCAAATCCTATAGTGGATAACGACACCAGTAACTGCCCAATTTTTCTGGCCTCTATGTTAAAAGTAATGGAGTCAAGAAAAAATGGTGAAAGTTCTTATTTTTTACTAAGGAAAGTCTTATATCAACACTTGATTATCGAATTTACATTTGAGAACACATTAGATTTTAGTTATCACGAATTTACATGTTTTCAATCATAGGTAGTTCGACTATCTTCCAGTAATGTTGCTTTTAGTTTTTTCGAGTGAATTGTTAATCTGTTTCTATATGCGACGAAGTCTTTTTCATAACTTCTTTAATCGTAAGGGTGTTTCAAGTCTTTGTTTATAAATCGTTTGGAACAAATCAATAATTTGGAATCACCAAGTTCTGAAGTGTCTTGCATTGAAAACATTTTAATATATTATGCAGAAGATAGAAAATTAGAATATCATTAAAGTTTTAATTGTGAATCGCTATACTTCTTTATTATTTAAATTATTATGAAATGTTTAAACAATGTTAAAATTCAGTTATCTAATGCGCTGAAGAACCATACGAGCGTATATAGGGTGTCCCAGAACTGGAGTATAAAATTTCAGGAGGCGATTCTTCGTGAAATTTGATTTAAATGGCGAGCAATTTAGAAAAGTTTAGAAAAAAAATTACTGTTTTTGCAATAACTCGGCTCATTTTCAACCGATAGTAACGAGTGAGGGCGCATTTTAAAGATTTTTTCAAGCCCAACAATTCACGTTTAAGAGCATATTATCTGAGATGAATATTTCGCTAGTTATGGCCTCATAAAGGGATAAAATTGCCTTTTTTGCGGTTTTTCGCGCCTAACTCATTCCGGTAATTTTTCGTTTCGATAAAAATTGAGGCCATGGGGAGACGTTAAATCTTAAAAAATTGACGAAAAACGGATTGGACATTGAGCGCGTTTTTCACTAATTTTCTATTTCAAATTTCACGAAAGAATCGCCTCATGAAATTATATCCTCCAGTTCTGGGTCTTGTATATTAATTTGAGTTGTACTATATTAAGAAGTTATAAACATTTCGGAGTTAATAAAAGCCGACACAGGATTTATAGTATGTATATATGTATAGAAATACAGATGAATTATTAAAGAAATGTATAACAAATAAAACGGAATGAAGACGCATATGTGTTTGTTTCATTTCTTCGTTATGATCTTTCAATACATTTTGTAAGCAATATTATCTAGGTCATTTTTTCATGTAAATTATTATTTTTCTTTTCCTTAATCTTGTCGATAAACTATACACTTTTTAAAATAATTCCCTTTATTTTAAGTCATTACTTCAACCCGTCCTTAATAAGCGTCCTGTTTCGCTGACAAAACATTGCATTCGCTTTTGGAAACTCTTTATACAAACTGCTACATATTAATATATGGCTGTCAATTCACTCGAAATTTATGTTCTTCAGAAAACATACATATATGTACTTATATATGTGAGAAAATTTTCATACGAATAACTATTGATTTATTATCAAAACAGGGTATACGTTGTTCTTATTATTACTCGTGCATTTCAATATTAAGAATGAAAAAAACTGCGTCCGTTTGTTTGTGCAGATATACTCAAATACTTGAGGTTACAAGTTTTGTAAATTTTACTTATATGCATAGCTATATAGTTGTATATGCAAATAATATCGTCAAATGAATATTAAACTTTGTTCACAATGTTTGCATGTTGCCCCCGATCCCTTAGAAAGTTTCCAAATTGATTTCAGTGTCACGTGGCCGGAGTCGGCAAATTGCTAGAACGTTTTCATTTAACGTGGAGGGGCCGCAATATACATACAATGTCATGTGGTCAACCCCTTCTAATGTCTTGTGCATCGGCTCGACTATCGTTTGTAGACAAATTATAAATGCAAAATTCTGTTGACCGTAAATCCAAAATCGGATTAAAGTAGAGAATATGATAATATACTTCAAAAATTATGTGCAGCACGGACATGTTCAGCAATGATTAAAGATATTCCAGATTGAGCACCATATTCGCCCGCGCCAACTGAATTTTGAATATTGAACCACCCATTACAGCCGATCCCATGGAAATGTCCATAGTGTCGATATGTTGACCAATACTTTACTGTTATATGCCGGGTAGCATTCTGAGCCACGTTGCTGAACCCGCACGAGCTGCGAGCGCCTGGATGACATGCAACCAGACATACTGTTTTCCTTTAAAGTTAACAATTATTGCAATGAAAATCGGACCCAGGACCTTCGCGACTGTCAAAATTGTGCGAAATAAGACTGGTGCTTTTTAGCTCGCAAAACCATTGCGTCGATATTAATCTAAGTTAAAAGTCTGCATATACAATATACAATATAGATAAAAGTTCTTAATTCGGCCTTATCACATCGAATGAGATCAATTTGACGAAAACATGACCTGAGTCGTCATCTTTTATCTAAAAGAAAGAACAGCATTTTCGAGTAGTATGTTTATAATTAAAAAAAAAACAACTATTTTTTTATCTCCAGATTATTGTCAAAAAATAAATTTTGATCTTGTTTGGCTCAATTTTTGTACGTAAAAGTTAACCATTTTCATACTGAAATGACAATTATTTTACTTAGAGTTCCAGCAATTCGTTGTCATTTACTGCCATCAAAAAAAAAAGAAAAAAAATTATGCCAGAGGCGTAGTCGACTATTCGGTCACTCTATCGATTTAGGCTATTTGAAATACGAGAAAAATAAAATTTCCAGCCTCCGATTTTTTAAATTAAAAAGAAAAAAAAACAGGTAGTTTTTCGAGTGGAAATTTTTCAATAGAGACACTTTCGATATAAAATACGAGTTGAAATATAGTTTAATGAACAAATTTTTTTGTCGTATTTTAAATAGCTTAGATCGAAATAGCCGACTATACCTTCAATAGCTGGAAGTTGAAGATTAAAAAAACATTTGAGGACGAAATCAATAGGAGAAACAAATATCATCATCGACTTTGGATTCCACAAATATAAAGCCAAATGATAATTTATTCAAAATCAACACTTATATAAATTGAGAATTTATACGTCTGTGTTTCTGCTTTACTCCACTTGTGACATTATTATATAAAAATTAGAATATTGCAGACGTCACTTTATGAAAGTGAACGAGTATAGTCTTTCATATCGTAAGCAAGTATGATTGCTTCTTAGTAATAAAAGTCTTTGAATGGCTGACTTTATTTATTTAGACTTGGACTGGTTCAGTTATAATTGTTCAAGGTTGTAACCAAAGTAATATTGAATATGTGATTATTCATATATAAGAAATTCAAAAATCCTAAAATGTCACTCGTCCCAACGTGCAAACACTCTCAGATGCTACGGCAGTTTCGCTCTGCATTAGCTCTGATTTATATATCGATGCGGAAAAGTGTCATGGGTTTCATTCGCTCATTCAAGTTGATAAAGCAATATTGTTTCTTCGCATGGCGTTTATAAGATTGATGCTTCCGTATCTATATCAATCGGCAATTAATAAGTTATTCCTGAAAATCCATACTATTCGTCGTGTAATTCATGCTAATTCGTTGATACAAAATGACCAATACACGACAAAAGTTCGTGTTGAAAAGTTCACCCTACTCGTGCACGAGATATTTTCGTTATACGAGTAGAGGGTGAAAAATTCCGATCCACCGTCTATGCTGGAAACTCACAAACTCCGGAACGCGCCTCGCGAGCTTCGGAATTTATCGACGCATAACCGCTCGCCCCAGCATCTAACGAGCGTCTGACCTCTCTCTCTCGATTTCGCAGATCGTCGTCGTGCAAAGGCGAACCACCCCTCGATCAGTGCGCTTGCGTCGGGCGGCCCCGCTCTAGAAGCGCCCTCCAATGTGCCTTCCGCGCCGCTGAGCATTTGCGCCATTCAGAATCGATGATGTCACATCTAGCGGAGGCGGTTGCCCCCACCCCGCCGCCCCGTGCCGTCAGGTGGGGGTTAAGGGACGGCCGGCTATTGGCGGATTAATTCGCGCCCATCCCTACCTCTGGCTCGGGTCGCGAGTACGACCCAACGAGAGCGTAGGCCGACGACTATTGCGAGGTCAGTACGTGGCTGTTCGACCTCTTCGACTCCGCTGAAGGGATGGTCCTCGTCTCCTCCTATCTCACTTGCCCCTTCCATCTCGCTCGCTCTCTCGGTTTCTCTCGTCAGCTCGCCTAGCCCTTTCTCCCTCTGTCGCTCTTGCGAGACTCGAACCCCTCGTCCACCGTACGACCCCCGCCTATGCTACGAGAACCCGTGGTCGAAAGTCGAGTCAGAGCAGCTCTGGATTGCGTTACGTGGATGCGTTGGACCGCCAGTTAAGTCGACGCCTCCGAGCCGCCGAAACGCCACGCGCTTCGCGATTTGGCTGCGAATTGTAGGATTTCCGAGGACCACGCGGCCTAGACGCAATGACCGGGAAAGCAAAGCGCATCAGATCCTACACCTAGATCGATAAATCGGACCGGTTCTTCTGGACAATTGTGACCCCGGAGGCTTCGATCGCTGATAGAATTTTGATTATCCTAGTGCAATAAATATACATACAAAGATCGTTGATCGAGAGGACAACCAGTTCTTTCGGAACCGTCACTTTTTGGATTATTAACGTTGAGGGTTCCGTGAGTGATCGATGGACATCCGTCGCGTGTGACTGTTGACACTCGATCGTGCAAGAACTGTGCGACGACGACGAGGAGATTTTGCAGTGGGTGGTTGGCGCGACTGCGACCGTCGGCCGTCGGCAGCTCTTGGTGAGTCACGTGGCCGGGGGACGAAATCCGTATTGCCGCCGAGGTTCGAAATCGTTCGGTACACTCGGTAAACATCCTGACTGCATAGTTTCTGTATGTCGTTGGATGTAAGATGAATTTACCGTTTCGTGTATCAAAATCAAATTTCTAACATTACACGCGTTGATGACTGTTTCTTTTTTTTTCCTTTAAGTAATTTCTGTTTTGCATCTAATTGCGAGAGATGCCACCTTCTCCTGACCCAACATTTTATTGACAGTTTAAACTATCAGTTTATTAAATAAACAGCTATCACTTCGACACAATGAATCACTGATCCAAGTATTGGTATAATGTTTTATAAAATTAGAAACTATTGAGAACGCACCGTTATTCTAATGACGGTCTTACTATTATAGGCTGGTCAGACGTTGAACAACTACCGACCGTGTCCACTAATTGTGCAAATTGTCAATATGAACCTGGAAAAAGTGATCAGGTCTCAGATTCAGGATACTCCAATTCGCAACACGATTAATTCGGAGCAAAATTAATTTCTTTTACATAGAGCTGAAATTGATCCAAGCACGTGTGAACTATAATCTAATTCGGATTTGTTCAGGTCAATTTGTAAAAATTGGGATATAGATATTGATTAAATGATAACAAATGCTTATTATTATAAATAATCTCAGTTAATGTTCAAATAAATTCCAATTCATATGATACATAAGGAATTCAGATACACGTATCCTGTCTGGAAACAACCTAGATGCTAGATATATTTAGAACTCTTTTCTAGGATCCGGGTAGAAAATCTGAGAACGCTTTCTCGATGTTTGAATTGTCATGCGCACATTACGATTTTCTTCGAAATTATTACATATCAAGACATTAAGTTCCATGAGCACAGGCATATAAATATTATTTATTGAACTGTAACTACTATTGCCACTCTCATTATTACTGCCAATTGTTAAATCACTTCTGCACATTCGGAATCTAATAATTAAGACCAACAGCACAAAAAAAAATTTTAAGATGGACATTAAAAAGACAAAACTAGAAAAAAACGTAGTCGAGTAGTTGGAATATTTTGTGGATCTAGACGAATATTTTAAGCAACAGTTTCTTACTTAGACCCTATATTTGGGGAATATCGATATCAAAACGATCCAGAATCTAAGTTTATTTTTCTGAATATTATATCTTTCGACAAAGTGATGGTAATAGTTGTCCAGAATTTTCCTCCTAGTTCTATATTTAATGTGGAAAAATGAAGGGCAATTTCTACCTCGTTAATTAGATTTAGTTAAGTTTTACCTTTGACCTTTTAAGACTAATTAAGTCTAAATACATTGCTCGAGTCTGTAACGTTTGAGTACAGAATCCCGTTACAAAATTTTAAAAAATTCGTGAATGTTTTAATCCAAACAAATTTAAATAGATCCAAATCATAATTCAGAATTCAGGTGTACAAGTTCCAAATTTATATCGGAGTCAAACGTAGTCATTTCAGGTACAATCTTCTTAGATTTAAGCACAATTTATTTGAATTGGCCCTGTGATTCAGATATGATATTTATACACTTTGAAAATCTCTATTATCGAGTATCATTTAGAATTATACTGCGATAATTACTTTAAACTTGACGGGTAATTCGAAGAACATTCTTTTAATGTCGGCCTAATAAAATCTTGCATATAACAGAAACAATTTGTTTTCTGCTTCAAACGAAATTTAGGAAAACTAACTTTTAATCATGCAAAGTGAATAAAGTATAAACTGTAGTTCAATATCATTTTTGTTAGTTTATCCAAAATCTCATCTACAAAGAATACTTTTGATGCACACATTTATTTTGCAACGAATATTTTAATTTTTATTTCATTTGAATTCCTGGGAATTGTCAATTAAGTTATAGAAAAGTTACAATCTGTGATTGAATTTAAAATTATTATCAAAATTTATATTTTATTAAACATATTTTCGAGCGGACGACATCGCTTCATAAAAATTAAATTTGTTATAGCTATATTTCTGATTTTTTTAAATCAGCAGCCTACCCAAAACTACTCTTAGAAAAAATTCATATGTGTAATTTATAGAAATAAAATTCACGGATGTAAATTATAGTAAATAATGCCAAATAATAGTAAAATTAATGCTGTACAAACAATTATTCATATTTTATAAAATATTTCAAAACCAGTAGAATTTTGGAAATTTATAATAATTTTTCAAGAATATTTATTTGCAGATTTGATAAATGTAATAACAAATATAAAATTTGTTAAAATTTTCTGATCTCATGAAAAAAAATTATCTAGAACTATATAATTCAATATCAGTAGTAACGCCCGTATTTGAAATGGGCCAAAATCACTGATTATTCACTGAATTACAATCATCACTGATCTAATTTTAAATTTTTAACTAGACTCAGTAAATAGTCACTGATTTGCAGTATTTTCAATTGAGAGAGTATACCATGTAATACAATGGCCATTTATTGGTTACTGTTTAATTACAGAGAAAATTCGAAGTTAATATTGGTATGAATATTTCTATATAATTTATTTTTTAATGTAGGTACAACGTTTTACAAAATTTGAAACATTTTAATTATATTTATCGTACGTGTAAATAAACATTCTTGAAATATTATTATAATTTCATATTCAATTTTAAAAATTATTTCTAGTTATTTTTTCTATCCATTGTCTGCAGTCATGTATAAAACCGAATTTGAAGCAAAATGATTAAAGAGATTTCAATGAAAGTTTAAAAGAATTCTAACATTATTCAAATGAGTCTATAGGTAGATTTGATCTAAAACGTGAATTAATGGAGAACCGGCTTGCACTGCAAGAATGCGAATGAGCGAACGAAAATACAATTTCCAATCGGGGAAATGAAATACGATTTAAATAATACAAAAGTCCGATTATTATGTCAAAAATGCATTTCGTTTTAACCTTTATTTGCATTTCTACTCGTGCAAAATTCAAATGAAACTCGAATATATGTGTGCTGATTTATCAAAAAGTATGAGAATTTTACTTACGTTCTCATGTTGGCTCCAGATTTGTAATATGTATAATAATTGAATTATTGATTTCATTCAATAATATTAATACTTATTTTAAAAAAATTTAATTATACATATGAAAAACACAAATATGAAAAACGTGACACCTAATTCTATATTTAATTTGATTAAATTAAGTATATCTCTTTGTAACAATTAACAGATCTTGTCAAACTGAAAGTAATTTTTTTTATATACTGTCACATTATTCCTCATATTGCTTTACTAATTGTTCATAAAGATGGAATAGCATCGACGCGTTAGTAGCGCCATCCGATGATAATAAATACATATACTATATGCAGTGCATTTGCATTTTTCTTTTTATGTTTAAAGTTTGATGCAACGAAAATAAGTTATTGTTCGTGTTAAAAAAAAATATCACTAATTTGGTCTGCTAGGATATTTCATGTTATTTCACACTAGCTAAAGCCCGTGACTGGCTTTTCAATGCTTTGTAAATTACGCTGCACTTAACATAAAATAATTTCATCAAAAAAATCGGAGCACACTACATTTGACACTGTTGGGTTTGTATTAAAAAAATTAAAATAAAAAGAAAGTTTATTTTCACCTTCGGATTTTTATTCCATTCTATAAAGACAAAAAGTCTGCTATAGAAACAAATACATTTTATGCGGCGGACCATACAGCTTTACTTAGAAGTCTGTCATGATCTAAAAGTATAATATTGAAATATGCTAAAAATACTGTTTGTCGATGACGTCGAAAGTTGCATGCAAATTGATATTTTTACTATTTATAATTGTAGTCCCATGCAAATTTTACGAAAATTAATATCCAGAAAGAGATAGAGAGAAATTACACGAAACTTAATGACATCACATTTTTCTCAAATTTTAACGACTTTAAATTTTTATATTAATCGCCTGCTGACATGCCCTTAGAACTAAAATCGAATGTTTAATATTAAAATTCCCAACAATCGAAAATTGATTAGGATAAATACAAACAATTTCATTCCGTCGCTTTTGAATTCGTATTTTGTCCACTTGGAATGTTTTCAATTCCAAAAGTAATTCATCGGAAATCTGAATGCATTTCCAATCAGATTTATTATAAATAAAAAATATTACGTTTGAACGCATGCAAACCCATAAGCAATAAAATCTGAAAATTCATAAAGTACAAAATAGTTTCCAATCATTTTGATAACATTTGAATCCAAAAATGAGATATTCTTAAAATTTTAAAATATAGACAATAAATCCTTAAGATTGTGGGACTAAATACAGAATTTAAATGCATAGGATTGTTTTGAAAGGCATTAAATTGCGAATACATTTAAATTCATTTTCAATTACCGGTGTTATAACGAAGCGGAATTATCGCGAGTTGGACAGATAATTTAGATAAATAATACACTTGATGAAAGTAAATGAAAAGTTTATTTCATGAGGGCGGGATGACGACGATATTTCTCGTTCGAATTCGGAATTAAAAATTAGGTTGAGAACCGTGAGGACGCCATATTTATACTACTTAACAAAAGA
>JAPYZR010001218.1:0-23147 GCA_030522945.1 Trichopria nigra | reverse complement strand
CCCCCCCCCCCCCCCCCCGGCGACTTCCTCTTATTTTTATTGTTCGATATTCACGTTGCCCGCTCCGGATGGTTCACTTTATAGAGAAGTGCGCGAAGAACGTGCCGCGCGCTGAATGAGGAGCGTGTAAAAAAAAACAAAAACAAAAACAAAAAACAAAAACAAGAACTGGAGGAGGAGGTTTGCGTTTTACGTGCCTTCTAGTCCTCTATAGGTTCTCAAGCCTCTTTTTTCCTCGCATAATTCAAATTACGTACTACAACCTCCCCAATCCGGTGAAAATCCCGACCTCGAAGGGTTTTGCTCGTTTTTCGCTCTTGCCGTCGACTAATTACTCGCACGACTCGAAGACGTGTTATTTTCGTGCAACTGCCAAGGACGAAGGTCTTCCCAAACTAAATAAATCAACTTCTTCTTATCGAAAAATCATTTCTTATTTTTGCGACATGTTTAATTCATCGACATTCGCAGCCATTCATAGATATATAGTTATTGATAAACAACGCTCGTCGTGATTAAATGTCATACCATGGAAATCTTATTTACAGAAATTCGTATAAATTCTTATTCAGATGAGTGACAGTCCAATGACACTCTTATTTATAGTCACACTACTCGTGATACCGTGATTATGGCACTGCAATGGCATTCATTATAACCTTATATACAACCTTCTTAGAGTTCATTTATATTCCTAGTAATTTTCACGAATACTTCATTCCGTTGCCGTCGAATCTCAATGTCATTATTTGGCAACACCAATAACACTCATTGTCGTCGTCATTATTACTGATGCCGTCATTATTATTGACATTATCAATGCCGCATTTACATTTACCGTTTATAGCATTTATTGATATTTACAATTGTTGTTAATTATCATTAACATTGTCATAATTATTTACAATTATATTATTCATTGACATTTGACAACCCGTGGATGTACGATGATATTAGTGATGATACTCTTGGATTTATCGATTTTAACAACAATATACGGATAATATGGGCAAAACTGCTTGTAAAAAGGATGAAATTTTAATAACGTCACAAGTAATATAACAGAGAATGCCATGACAATTTCCATATGAATTACAAGACATTGCGATAAGTATGTTGATATATATTTCTTTTCTCTTGACAAGACGTTGACAGTGACTGGAATGATAATAAGAATCATTGAAAATTAATGCGACCGATTATAAATGACAATGACAATGAGTGCTGAGGCAATGATAAAGAAGGACATCACGTTAGTTATATGTGACAGTGGCATTGGAAGAATCATTCGTGGCACTAAGTCACGTAACGATTGACAAAAGTCAAGGTCAAAGAACAATAAATGTACATGTCCATAAATAGTGAATACCATTGCCAACTAACGACCAACGTAAATGGCAATGTTAATGACAACAATAAATGCCTAAGTAATGAATAAAAGTATCAACGATAATAAGCAATAAATGTCAATGTCAATGAATAAGTGTAATTGCCGACAAAAATGCCGACGTTGATGACAACAATAAACGTCAAAGTCAATGAAAAATGATCATAAATAATTGATTCCATTGACAACGAACAACAAATATCACTATCAATGAACAATAAATGTCCATGTCAACATTGTTTTAGGGGGAAGGGGGTGGAAGGGCAGAGCCCCAATGAACAAAGGTAAACGACAGCAAAAATGATAATGCTAATGACAATAAACAACAACTGTCAAAGTCAAGAAACATACGTGTCGGTGACAATAAGCAATAAATGTCATTGACGATGCCAAAGCCAACAAAAGTAACAATGCTAATGACGACAAACAATAATCGTCAAAGTCAAGGAACAATAAATGCGAATGTCGCAATGATAATGCCAATGTCGATGATAATGACAACGCTATATAATGACAATATATACTGATCGAACAATGTTTCCATAAACTTCGATGATTATAGGTCGCGCCTTTCCATATCGCTGCCGTTATTAAATGAAAATTGAACACGAACCATAAAGAATGTAAATGCTTTTAATAAAAGTGCTGAACATTAACTTGATGCTCTCTCGATAATTTTCTTTTCTTTTAACAATCAAAATAGTTAAAACTTTTATAGATTGTCGTTAAAAGGTTTACGGTGTGTTTTATCGTGTATGGCTTATTTGTAATACAAGTACATATATTTATATACGCTGTGCAGAAACATAATTCATACTGCAAAATCAATCATTTCTGTTATACGTAAAGATATAATTAATCATTTAATTGGGTGATAATGATAGAATAATACGCTGCTAATAATCTCACGCATCGCAATAAAAGTAGTACCACCCCGCAAGTAGAGCATAAATAATGGACTTACGGAAAATATATATAATAATCGCCTTTCCATATCGGAATACTCGCGTACGGTGTGCACGCAGCCGAGTCTTATTTTTCTATATACCTTTTACTTTTTCTTCCTTCACTTTAAAAACATATATAAGTGATAAGAATAATTTCACGCAATTACGTTTACATAATGTAAACATAAATAGAGCCGCTTTTTACTGTTTACTTACACCTTCGTATGAAATATGTAAGGGAATGAACCTTTCAAGCAGACCGTTGGATGGGTTGAAACAATATACGAATTGTTGTGAAAAGCGTCCGTCAATTAAAATTGACGTTGCGTCAAACAAGCATCGAAGTCTCCGGTTTCACGATCGAGGAAGATGCGGCGATACCGATATAATGGCGCGTTAAATATGTACATTAAGGCGAACGATATACAAAATTATGTTCTTTTATGTAATGCGTTACAAATATAAACATTCTTCCGAACGTACATTATAGTTGTCATTTAAAATGACGGTAATGTGAATAAAAGATAAAGTTGAATGACATGGCAGTTATTGATTACTTTACTTTGACAGTGTCACTAATGACAATAATAATGAGTCATAAATAACAATATCAATGATGACAAATAAAAAATCCCAAGGTTAATTGATATGTTAATAGTAAATGTCAATGTTTATAAACAATAACTGCCAATGTCAATAAACAATTATGTTGCCAATATCATTGTCAACAATCGACAAATGCCAATGACCGTCAGCGGTGAGTGTCAATAGAGTGCCGATGCCAATGAATATGACAATGTTAATGACAGTAAACAACAAATGTCAAGGTCAATGAAGAATAAGTGTCAATGTCAATAAACGAGAATCGTATTAAATTGCAATGAGCAATGAATATCTGTAACGAAGCCAACGACAAATAAAGTAACAATGTTAAATGACAATGATCAACAATTGTGAATATCAGTGAATGATAAATGTCAATGTCAATGTCAATAAACAATAAATGCCAATGATGATGAGTAGTGAATGTCAGTGCGGTGAAAATGGCAATGACAAACAAATGTCAATGTCAACGAACAATAAGTGTCACTGTCAAACCACAAGAAACGTAAATTATAATGAACAATGAATATCTATATAACAAAGCCAATGTCGAAAAAAGTATAACAATGTTAACGACAATGATCAACGTTGCTGTCACACTATACCATCTTTCTCTTTACCTATACGTTATTATTAATGTCATGATAGGCCAACACTCTTAAACGACCAATCGTCGTTACGATACAGCAGTACTTCACTGCCAAGTACCCTGACCAATGGCGTCATTAAAGGTTTATTATCCTCCACTTCCTCTCATTTGCTAAATTTACCAACGACAAAGTCGTTCTATCGCTGCAATACTCGTCTTGCTAATTGCAATATTCACACAACTGTCACCGCGACCATTACCGCACGGACAATTGGATCTGGTTTCAACTGAAACCTTGCGTAACGAGGTGCCTCTTAACCTATACGAATCTTTTCCTTTGACGGCAGTTTTTCGCCAACCACCTAATTCCATGTCCATTTCGCGCTTGCATAACCAACGGCAATTTCCTCTCGAGCAGCCAGGCGCTAAAAAAACCCTCGACACTTGGAAAAGATGGGAATGAATGACACCTTGTTCGGTTTTTCGCGTCTTTTTGATGACGCAGTTTTTTTTTATTTATTTATTTTTTTTTTTTTATCGGAACTGTCATGACGCGTTTCCGCTCGAAACGTTCGCCGATTGTGACTACGGCAAATGCCGGTCTGTAAGTATATACACGCGATGCCCTGCGGTGACGATACGTAAGGAATCGTGTCAAACGTAACCTTGACAATGGGTCCTGACGACCGCACGACGGTTCTCGTATATCGGAAACGACCGAAACGTATAGTACGGTCTATTGTTCCGAGTTCCGAATGGTTGCCGCTAAAACTGAGGCAACGTCATATTGATATTTGTTGTTCGTTGTCAATGGAATTCATTATTTATGATCATTTACATATACATTTTTCATTGACTTTATAACGTTTGTTGTCATTAACGTCGACATTTTTGTCGGCAACCACACTCATTTATTGACATTGATATTTCTTGCTTATTGTCATTGATAATTTTGTTCATTACTAAGACATTTATTGTTGTCATTAATATTGACATTGACGCTAGTCGTTAGTTGTCAAGGGCATTCACTATTTATGGACATTGACATATATATTTTCCATTAACTTTAACATTTTTTGCTCATTGTCATTAACATGGTTATTCGCCAATCATTATTATTTATCATTCATCGCTACGTGTCTTAATGCCTTGAATGATTGTATGCTACTGTCATACGTATAACTAACTCGATATCATTCTTTATCATTCTCTTGACACTCATCGTCATTGTCATTTATAATCGGTAGTATTAATTTGCAATTATTGTCAACCCTATATATATACTCCTACTTATCAGTAAACTAAAAAAGATGCGATTATTTTTTAAATTCAGTATACGTTTGCGTATAATATTTTTTTGAAAATCAGGAATAATATCTTAATTTAAAAAAATCAACGACTGATGGATTCTCTATACATTTACGAGTATTTTGAGTATACTTTCATAATTGTCCTCAATTAATATAGTAAGAAAGATACATTTTTTGAAATTTAGCATATTATTTTATTGAAAAAGGATATTGCAGACTTCTAATTAGTCATTTTTTAAAAATGACTGTTAAATTCGAAATCATTTTCCGAGTATTTTCAGAACTTATATTCACTCTAGCATATTTTTTTTTTTTATAAATTGGGCCAGATATAAGATTTTGTAGTTTTTTATATATTATTAATTTCATTTTCATTTTTTATGTCATTATACAATTTTTTTTAATCGCGCTTAATTAAGAAAGATGTACTAGAATTAAAATTTTCCGCGATGTAGTATTTTTTGGGTCTTCCATCCATCATTTTAATTTGGGAATTCTCAAACACAACTCGGATCAATTTTAAGACAAATTACAACTTCAATTCCAAGACGTATTCGTCTGCGCAAGATCAATTTTTCGGTCAATTATGATATATGATATATTGATTTATTACCATGTGCCAAAATAGCTCCTTTTCTTAATTCTTTATTATTTGCCTTTTGTTGACGAAAAATTATTTCGTGACTCTATATATACTTTTCAACAAATCAGACGGATATCATTTCCTAATTAACATTGTCACGATGCTCATTCGATACATAATAATGAATACGTGATTCATTAGACGTGCACTTGAAATCTTCATCTTTCATTTCAAGCTCGTCATTCATCGCGCGTGCTGAATAATTCATAAATTCGCGAATGACGATACAAATCTTATACAAATTCATTGCCAAACTTCCATTCATATTTCGCAATAATCGCACGGATACAGAGTTGGGGGGTACCAATAAAAAGAAACTTACAAATTTCAATTATTATCGCAATGCTTCTGAATGCGTGAGCCATATTCGAGCTCGGCGAATTCATGAATTTCTTCCCAGCATTATACGAGGTTTACGCTCTATTGAAACGCCATCAAACCGCAATGGCGATCTTATCTCGACGCATTGTGCGAGCTAATCGTAGAAATTATAATTGGCAAATGGTGCCTGATGGCAACTGCAATCGTACGCATTATCATGCATATATATATATATATATATATATATATATATATAGACGTACATATAATACACTCGTGATGCTTTCTTCGACCCGATTTCCAACGATTTTATTCAGCAATTCGTTCGCCTACTTCATTCATTAAATTTCGATACTTTCCTACCATCACGCACGTACGTCGACGCCTTACTTTTTTTTTCCATCACGTGGAAAATCACGAGAGACGCTCCATTTCCTAGATTCTCCACGAGGATCCTGCCTGTTTTCCAAATATAGCCTTAAAAACTTGTTCTTATATCTTGGACGCCTTATTTGTTATTGTCGCTCGGCTTTTGCGAATGATTTTTTGTCGTACCGAACGAGTTTATCGCGTAAAAAATGAAAGAAACCTAGACACGTTATACGTTAACCACTATCATAATATACGCAATTGATGCATTGATGTAAAAATGATATAAAGATGAGATAGAAATATAAAGAAAATAATAATAACAATAATAATAACTCACTGTAAACTATTGCACATTATATAAAGAGTATAGATTTAAAGTATAGATTTTTCAATTTTCCCTATAAACTTTTCTATAAATTCCAATAAATTTGAAAAAATAATAATTAAGAATTGTATGTTAAGAATAAGAAAAAATAAAAATGTGAAAAATGAAAAATTTTTTTTACCATTTTCAACAATTTTTCTACAAAAAATATTGAATAAACAGTTTTTTAATAACCTGACCATAATTTAATTATACACAAACATAATCTGAATCTGTATTTTGTACATTTTTTACACACTATCTTCTTACTTTCAAAAAATGTTAAAAAAAATTTTTTTCCATTTCCAAATATTTATTTTACAAAAAATATTGAATAAAAATTCATTAATGATGTTAATTTAATTAAATTGTCTACAAGCACAATATTCATCTGTATTTTTTATATTTTCTCAAAAACAAACTTGTAATATATATTAAAAAATAAAAATCTTTACAATTTAAAGAAAACAATATAATTTTAACATTTTTAAAAATTCATATGAATTTAAATATTTAAAAAAAAATTATTAAAAATTCCTCAATAATCTTAATTTAATTAAATTGTATACAAGCACAATATTCATCTGTATTTTTTATACTTTTATGTCCCACAGAAACTTATGACATTAAAAAATAAAAATGTTAAAAATTCAAAGTAATACAAAAGATTTTCAATATTTCCAAAAATTCATTTTTCTAAAAAAAAAAAATTGAAAAAATACAGGAATAATCTTAACTTAATGAAGTTATAAATAAACTCAATTTCTACCAGTATTTTATATATTTTACAAAAAAAAAAAAAAACTTATGATATTACAAAATAAAAATGTTACAAAAAATGTTTTTACAGGAAACAATTATAAAAATTCTTTATTATTATTATTCTTTATTTACATATTCTGAATCCTCTCGACATAAACCGTTCATTGACCATCGTCATGAAAATATATAGTCAACGTTACACAGGACTCTTCTTTCTCTGTCATACTTGTACGAACTGCGATGAATAACAGCATCACTTTAAAATCCTAATTACAATTTCATGTGCGAACCTTACTGTATGTTTAATTTGCCTACGCTTTAACTCGAGTGTACTCGGCATAAGCTGACCGTGTTTGAACGCTTATCCCCGGATTCGCTAACGTTTCCTTCATATCTTAATAATCAAACGTCATATTTACACGAAGCTCCAAAGGAAGCCGGAACCCCGAGTGTCGGACGATTTGAAATATCGCGTCTTAATGGGATTTTTCGAAAAAATGCGATGAAAACGAAGATTTTGTGAGGATGATTGTTTTCCAGTTTAAATAAAAACTGATTCATTTTGAGTACAAAATATCTTTACAAAATTTTAATTGATAATAATAAATTTCGCATTTTATTGCCATTTGTATGTACTACGTTTAGAAAGTAAAAATTAAAAAAAGAAAAATGTTTTTAAACAAATTTTCTTATTCAAAAATAGTCTTCCATTAAATAAACGATTTGAATGTTAAAGATTCATAATTAAAAAAAAAAAAAAAAACTAAAAAAATTGCAGAATTACTTGTCTTTTTATCGAAGAAGATTTAACGAAATGTCATTTAAAACGTATAAAATCACTTTCACGACAATATCTTGCGCGAAATTCTGACAATGTATAATACATTACCAGCGTTTCATCGATTCAATAAGTCCATTAGATTTAAAATAAATTAAAGCCCGTGCATTCATTTAAATGCGTCGCTTGCGTATCTACGCTAGGCGTTTTAATTAAATTCATATATAAATGTCACGGTTCGTTTAATTCGCAGTGGAAAAATATTATTAATTAAACGATATTTAAATTAAACATATGCTCCAAATTGAATTGACTTAGTATGATAATGCGGAACATTTATTCATATAATATAACTTTTCAAATGTTTTCCTATATTTCCATTGGTACGAAGAAAGAATAATGAAATAATAACACGTCTATATCTTCCATTTTATCAAAATCTGATTGTCACACTTATTTTTTTTACGTAAAACCGATCGTAAAATTGTCAAAATTCCTTATAAAACAAAACAAAAAAAAGGACGAAAACAAAACCGATATCGTCGTCATCATCATCTCCATGATAATAATTACCGACATTATCGGTTCCGTCATCAAAAATCCTCGACGTCGTTATAACATCATCATCATCGCATGAAACATCGTTGTAACATCGTTATAATGTTCCGTAGAACCGTCGTTATGCCATCATTCAACTGTGGCATTGTCACAATTATGACAATTACAACAGCTACTGTCATTGTCCTGATTTCTTTTATCATCCATCTCTATTTGTTAACATCATTATCATTCATCCCAGTAAACACGAACTGTAAAATGACGTCAAAATGCCTTCATTTCGATGCTTCATTAACATTTTGACGTCTTTTTGACGTCATTGTACAATTCGTGTTTGCTGGGATATGAATAATATGATTTTATCAATCATCTGCCGATTATAAAATTATGGTCAGATGATATTCAATATCGTCATGATTGTCACTTGTTTACATTATTGTCACTGATTCAGCCTCATTCGTTGTTATTGCCATGATCATCAAACATCAGTATTTTAATCAGATTCAAGATCGATATTAACGTATCAAATTTTATGGTCGAGGTACTTGTCGCGTCGGTAAATTTGTATGGTCTATGCTCTTCAACGACATTGTCAAATTACTGTCATCATTGTCATTCATCATCAGTATCATCGCAATTTCCTTCATCGTTTCCACGATCATCTCCAGCATCATCTCCATCATCATCGCTATCATCATCGCCATAATCATCATCATTAAATCTACGTCGATATCGTCACGAATGAACCATATTCAAATACTTACGATCGTGTCAGTAATATCTACATTCATCATCATCGCCATCATGAGTGTCACCAACATCATCAAAGTCACCGTCAACGTCGTCAGAACACGATCGTCATGACAATATTGCAAGGATGTTGATGTCATTAATTTCTTTAAAATCGTCATCGCTATATCGACATCACAATATTACCGTTAGATCATTGTCGCAGGCACTGTGTCCGCAGTCATCGCCATTATCGCCACATCATCCTCATCAGGACTACTGCTACTTTTGTTGTAGCGATGGTAAGAGTATTTCTCGTCATGATCGTTATCGCTCTTCAACATCCGTACTCATTGTTTTCGCTATTACCGACAACAATCATCCTCACTAACATTTCTAACATTTCTGTAGCCCTTTCGCCTTTTTCGATGAATATCATTGACGTACATGATTATCATTCTCGTTGTATCGTGCTTCATCGCTGCATACGGCGCGCGGTCATTAACCCTCCCCGTTGTCGACGGAATCAAACTATCGACCGGTGGATCAGATCTGCATAATTTGTCCCTAACGACTATGCTGACGACACTGCAGGCGCATTTCGGACGATCAATTCGACTCGCTAATTGTAAATGATATAAACGTAATAATGCATCCATCATCGGCAATGTGCTCGGAACGGAATCGACTCGGCGCTTGACGTTTCAATCCAAAATGCAGGACATTCTCGCCGTGGACAATTCGCGTGCAGACGCCGACATTGCGAAGCGAGCACATGTATCTCGCTGATATTGATTGTTACTGCGCAAACGGGAAGTGGGTGATGGCGCCGTCAAACGTCACTGTCCTCCTCTCTCTCTCTCTCTCTCTCTCTCTCTCTCTCTCTCTCACACACTCTCGGCTCGCTTTATACAAATCTGACTTTCGACGTGTCAAGTTTGAATCCGCTTGTATAACGGACGACGACGCCGCTGCTGGTTCCGATTTCTCGATCAATGGCTCTCCAACAGCCACATATGAGGCCTTTTCAAAGATTACGACTTTCCCAACTTTGTAATGAATTTCGACGTTAATTGTCTCTACCCGCGTCTGCCGCATCCATCTGCATATCCATCCTCTTTTATCCGAAGTATGTCATCATAGTGGACCTTCTAAAATGCTCACTTTTACAATCAGAATTGGCATTCCATTATTACCGATTTAAATGGAATGTCCTGTACATGGAATGTCCCATGAACGTTAATGCGGAAGGATTATATTGCGCATGATCATCAAACGTCAGTATTTAAATCAGAATTAATATTAAAATTAACGTGTCAAATTTTATGGTCGCAATACTATCGCGTCGATAAATTTGTGTGGTCTATGTTCATCAATGACATTGTCAAATTACTGTCATCGATGTCATCGTTGCCATTTATCATTATTATCATCGCTATTTCCATCATCGTCCCCAACGCCGTCTATTCGTCATCTCCATCGTCTTCTCCACCGTCATCTCCATCTTCATCTCCATCATCATCCTCTCCGTCATCGTCGCTATCGTTATCTCCATCATCATCATTCGTAATCTTCATCATGTCAGTAACATCATCAGTAACATCATCATCATCATAATCGTCGTCGTCGTCGTCATCGTCGTCTTCATTATCGTCATAAAAGTCAAACAGTTTCATTTTCATTCATAAAAGATTGATCTGCTCTGCGCCACGAAACACTAACGTTCTTGTCTTCTTCTATTCTTATTATTTCAAATGACCGGAATGGAAATCCTGTCGTTGGATGTACCATCTTGTACCTAGATCCCACGTCGTAATGTATATTTTACTGTTACGACTTCTATCAAACGCCAGTGAATTCCCGCATGGACTCGTAAAGTCGATAAAACACGAATTCGTTCGAGATCTTGAATGGAAATCGGACCCTGCGTATCGACGTCCTACGACCTCCTCTATAGTACAGGTTCGATATTGCGGTCGCATATTTTACGAACGTCACTTTTCAAATGGTTCATAGGCATCGATTTTTGTTTTTATCGCGAGATCGAAAATGAGATACTTTATGATCAAGTCCGATCAGGCGGTAAACTATACTCTTTTCGTCACTTCTTTCTTATCAATCATGCGGGACTCAAATCGTCATAGGTTTTCTGCATTTTCCCTATGCCACGCCTTGCAAGAACGTGAGAACGGAAGAGGCACGAAGTAGCTTAACCGGTATAGGGATCGAGTTACCGACCTGGACCACCTGATGGGACCGACCAACCCCATTGGACAAACGGATTCTTCCCAAAAAATCTTATAGCCAGCTTTTAAGAAACAATGATCGACGCCAACGTCGCGCGTTCTTATTTTCGATTGATACATTGGCATGTCGACGAAACGGGGGAACTATTCTCATAATGAGCTAAGCGCGTACGCGGCCAAGTGGCAGCGCGGGTGGGTGCGTTTGCTCGTCGAGGGCGTGCAAATGCGCGAACACACGCATTATTTTCCTGGAAATTAGGTCGAACAATGGGGAATCCGCAGGCGTGTCGACGGCTCGTCCGTCCGGTTGGCGGATTTCGCCTCTCTTCCTTTTTTGTTTCCATTTCTTTTTTTTCTTCTACGCCCCAAAACCGGAACGCGACGGTCGGCAAAACGGAAGTGCCACGCGAGACTGGGCAACCGATCCACGCGCGTTTACGTCTGCTGAAACGTATAACTCTCTGCGCGATAATGACAAAACCGTGCGAGCGCTATATATAAATAACGCGACGTGGAAAAAATAATCAACACCATTTTTTTTTCATACTTTTCATCGTGGTGGTATGCGCGGTGTAACTGTTTGTAAACATCAACAAGTTTTTTTTTCTGCCCCGACTGTACAAAACTTTTTGGCTTCTGTTCACAGTGTGCCAATTGTGCGTACCGTGAATTTGAGAACAGAATTTGAAAAACGACAATTTGTTACTCGGGGGTTTTTGAGATCGCATATTACGAATCCGATGTTCGATTTTCAAAATTAAAAATGGCGGATTCAAGATGAAAAGTACGAATGTAAATTTGCATTCGCTACTTTGAATGTTGACAATCTAAGATCACGCACGTAAGCTGCGACCTCGTAGACCCCGGAGTACTCAGTTTCAGCTCGATCAAACGACATTTTATATTTTTGTCCGCCATTTTGGAACCGCCATTTTACGTTTAAAATCTGAGGTCAGATTGGTCAACTTCCTTTCAGCACACATTCTTTCTACAAAAACCTGCATTTCTTATAATTTGTTTGTCGATATCAACAAATAAACATGATATTGATGAAAAATATTTCATTATTTACATTTCTAAACATCTTGCCAAAATAAATAAGCAAAAATTTGCAACAAAATAAAATTTTCCTTGCTTGAAAAATACCGGCAAGGGTTAATTTAATCCAACATAACCTAACTTTTGGAAAATGTCCCGAATGAGGAAAGGAATGTTCAATTACTTTTTTTTAAGCTGGCATCAGCGAAACTAAACTGTACAAATTATCAGGTTGAAGCGCACTCGAGTATAGATATGCGCAGTCGCGTACGGCGCATGCGATATCTGCGCAGTAACGCACGTCTGGTGGTATTCCTGCGCGGTAACGCGTAGACGTGCGCAGTAGCTCCCAGTAACGAATATTCATGCGCAGTATCTCTATTCAGACCGCGATATCTGCGCAGAAGGTATATACAAGTGTATCGAGGCGCAATGATGCGGTATATCCTAATGTTGAACATCCCAAAGGATGTCTTCGCATATATATATTTTTAGATGAGGCATTTTCGAATGATTCGCGTATGATTGTATGAAAATTTAGATATAAGAGTGCGCGCACGTATCCGGAATTCAGTCGCGCTATAGCGCTTCGAGACGATATCGATATCGAATCCGTGCATCGATGGCCTCGTCTCGAATGACAGATGCGATCGTGCGATAGCGATCGTTCACGGACGGTCACGCACTTCGCCGCGATCGTGAGAAAGTTACACTTGACTTTGCGTCGACAAATAAGCGCGGCAAGTGCGCATTATTTTCCGCTGTTGTATATCAAGTACCATTATCGCGAGTGCGATACGATTCCATCCCGAGACGTTCTCGTCTACGACCAGATTTTTCTTCTCGAATTTTGTCCATATAACAATATTATTTGTTATTTCAAAATTTGATTACTTCAATGTCGGCAGATTTCGTCGACTTTGAAGATTTAGACGTTTCGACGATTTTTCCCTCGTATACCGTCAGACTTTAGAAAATATCTTTACCGGCGCTCGCTGAAAGTTTTGAAAATCAACGTCACATTTGCAACAGACTTACGAAACATCAAGAATACAACAAGGTGCCGGAAATTGGCCGAAAACTATTTTAAAAAATGACATTTTCCACAGTTGCCGCCGCACCGCACCAGCACTCGCCGTTGAAAATACGGGAATATTTACGTTAGGAACTGAACTTCTCGTATTTCTTGGCGACTCTCCTTCAATATAAAATTTACTTCTCCCCGTGTCGAGCAGCAGCAGCAGCAGTAGCAGCACCACCTCGTCTCGAAGAGAAATGATATGACCGCGTGTCGCCTCGGTTATTCTACCGCGCTGGAGAACTTATCGTTTCGACAGTGAATTCGTTTTACCGCGGTCGTATCGTTCACCCACGAGGCCCCGCCGCCCTTTAACCTTGGAAATCCATCGTAAAAAATGTCACGACCCGGCGGTTAAACATATTTTACCCTTAGGAAGACCGGGTGTTAACTTTGGTTGACGCCGCGTTGAAATGAAAAATAGTCGGAATACGATTGAATAACGTATACGGATATAACAGGAATTTTTGTACATAAAAAAAAAAAAAAAAACTTTTTTGTTACGTTGTTTTCCAACACATCATTGTTGAAACAATGCCTGTTTATAGTCCCGCCTGCCAAGGCCGGCAATAATCCACTTTCCGTCCGTTCTGTCCTCCCAATTCGCACGTACAATAAGTTTTCATTCGGGTTATCTCCCATTTTTTTTTTTGGCACTGATAACAAAGAGGAATAACAATGATGTCATCGGCAATACGGAAAAACAAACTTTATCGCACAATGCGTAAATTCAATTCTAATAAACAATTTCCAACGAGTTTTTAATTACTCCAAGTCATCGGTTGCAGCGAAGAAATGTGTGTTATCGAACCACGGGCAGGAAATACAGGGAAGTGATTTACGGTGTAAAAACCGCCAGTGAGACGAGACAAATCCGTCGATCCATGAAGCGTGCACGTCGTGTGGGAAATATTGACCCACTGTGCGGAAAATGGTATCATCCGATTCAGCGGCGAGAAAACGATCGCTCTTCTATGTTGAAATCGTTAAACAATCTTCTTTGCCTGTTATATAATGCAACGATAGTCGCGGGAGACAAATTTACATATACATGAATCTGAAATATATACGATTAATCGTATTGTATAGTAGGATTTTATTTTTTTCAAGTTTAGATGGGTGTGATGATAAAAACAAGGTGAACCTTCACCTTGTCTTTACGAGTTTTGGAGAAAATTATCAATTTCACCGAACTTTTATCAATTTTCTTCTCGAGTTTTGATATTTTGGGCAACTTTAATCAATTTATCAACATTCTACGGTTTCTTAACTTTTATCATCAACTGCTGTAACTTCAGTCTCCAAGTTTTGTTGAATATTTCAAACTTCACGTGATTTCAAAACTTTTATCGGTTTTGTCAACTTTTATCAACTTTAACGCTTCTCGTCATGTTTTTACATTTTGGACAACTCCAATAAATTTATCAACATTCTACGGTTTCTTAACTTTTATCAAAACTTCAAAATGTCTTCCCGTTTTAATGTAAATTGCCAACTTCACTATAAATATCAAAACTCTTATCGTTCATATGGATTTTCAGCAATTTTTATCAAGTTGAATCTACCTTCTAACGTTTCAATATTATTTCTCAACTTCCCTCAATTTCCCAAAATTCTTCAAAATTTGTAAACTTTATGTATGAATTGTCATTTATCGACTTTTCTTAAAACTGAGGTTTTCACCATTCTTTGGTATTTTGATATTCTGAAACTTTAATTAATTTATCAACGTTCGTCACATTTTTTCATCAACTATTATCAACTTTAGCACGTCTTCTCGAGTCTGTGTAAATTCTCAACTTTACAAAATTTCAAAACTTTCATTAATTTTATCAACTTTGTTCAACTTTTATTAATTTTGATCAACTCTTATCGATTGTTATCAACTTCGATCTACCTCTTCAAGTCTGGATTATGTTTGACGACGTTACTGAATTTCTCATCTGTTTTTTCTCAACTTTCATAAATCTTCATCAAGTTGAGCCTTGCTTTTCAAGTTTTGGTGCTTTTTATTTCGAATTTTGTTTGAATTTCTCCAACCTGTTTTCTCAACTTTCTTTGCATTTTTTCCTAAAGTTTATCATCTGTTGCCACTTCCACCTTCCGTCTTCTAAAGTTAGTTGTTTCCAACTTTGCCCCATTTTCGTCAACTTTCGTCAACTTTCAACATCGTTGTCAGATTTAACAGTTTCGACTGTTTTCGCCAACTGCTTCCAATTAGTCGACTCTAGTCGAGTTTTCATTTTAATTGCTTTTCATATACACTTGCTTTATAATATGCTTTTTCGTGTTTCTCAACTTTTTGTTTTTCATATTTCTCAAAATTTTGTTTTTCATATGCTTATCTATTATATGCTGCTATAATATGTGTACTGTCGTAATGCCTGTATCTCATTACTTTTAATGTACTCCTTCCGAATCTTTATTTTTTTTTTTATTTATTTTTTTTTTTTTTTTTATCAACGTTTCTCAACTTTCTTTATTATTTTTCAGTTTTACAAATATTTAATCTTTTTTATTGTCAGTACATTTAATGCCCACTTAATGAAAATTTCTTCTCGGCAGCTCCCTTAAAAATCGATCAAAATTCATCAGGTTCATTTTTCACACTCTCACAGGTCGCCAATACGTTCAGATCACAAAAAAAGGGCGGAACGATAATGTCCCTGATGAGAACACACACACACACACACACACACACACACACATACATACATCTGATTAACGTAATTTTCCGTGTCCCTCATTTACACAGACGACCAATTATCCAACGGAAAAAGACAGGTGCGGAAAATGACTGTGAAGCCTCCTGATTAAGGTTCGAAACTGTCTGCAGATGGCGCACCGCTGATTCCGACACTATGCATATGTACGTACATACATATACTCTACACGGTGGTTGAAACTATCAGCTCTTTCTCCCGAGTTGGCGCTAAAACTTAATTTCCCCCTCTCGGTAAATGTAACCCCATATATTATACGTGCAATCCGACTCGAGTATCGATGGAGTTGTATTCATGAGTGGCTTGCGAGACAATGAGGACGATCCACCGGAAGTAACGTTGGTGCACCGCAACCGAGCGTAATCAGATATATATATCGGCCCCTGAAATGACAAATATGGCAGCCGACCCGGTCGTCGCCGCCCTATGGAAATGAAGCGTTCGCGCAAATTGCCATCAGCAGGTCGTGATTAGAACAAGAGCTATTTCGCTTACGAATATATCACCTGTTGAAATTTTTTTTTTTTACGGACAAAGAACAAATTCACTCAAAGGCAAAGAGCCACACATGATATTACGAAGGTTAATTCTTTGTGATTTTTTTTTGTACCTCGTTTTCGCAGCATCCAATTACAAAAGTCTCGCGACAATGTAAAAAATTGCCAAAAAGCGTCCTAAAAACGAATAATGCCGTTGACTGCGCATTATAAATCCCTGACGAAACTAACTCGAAGGCGACTGAACGTTTACGAATACTTCGTCATTTGTTACTTTTTTTTTTAGAAGCGTCACTTCGAAACGTTCAGGAGTCGTAAAGCTTGCATCTAAATTACAATTTAACACCGCATATATAAGTCGTCTGAAAATGGCGAGTCACCTTTGTCAGACTTGGGGATTTGTAAAGGAAGCAACGACGCTGAAAATACTGTCAGCGCATAACTTTTTAACCCAGGCTCTGATCGGAACTTGGTCCTGCTATTTAAACGAGACCGAGACCGATTTTTTCGTAAACCATATACTTCTCATTACGAATACATCGAAGGAGAACTTGCGATAAAGTTCAGTTCAAAATTAGGTTTTCACTTTCTTTTGTATAGTAAAAATAGAATAATAATAACGACGACTTTATTGTTATCAACAACTGGCGAAATTGTCATGCTTTAAATTGCATCGTTAAAATGTTTTGACAATGTGCAGAATCTTATTATTGAATTAAATTACACTTGAATGATAGGTTTTACCCAGCCAGCAGATCACTTCGTTTAACAGATCAATTTTTTATTGCAGTTCTAGATCGGCCGGAAGTTTACAACGGCTCCGAAGCACCTGGTCAAAAATGTCACTAGAATTCGACGGAAGCAAATTGTGAATCAGTAGCACTTAACAAAAACTCAAATTAGCAAAAAGATTACATTAAATAACGCAACTATAGATAATGATAAAACAAATTCCAAGAATAACAACCACCGAAATAAGAAGTTTCGAGAAATGTCAAACCTAACCTAAAAGTGCACATCACGACAGCGGTCAGTCAAACACAGAAAAAACGATTTTTTAAATAAATCTTTGTAAAAGGGTTGATTACTTCGTTATGTTCCGTAATTTTCAGTAATTTTGCTTAGGAAAGGCAATGTAACCTTAAAAAATGGTACCTTAAATCTTACTTCCGGCAAATTTTAAAAGATTTACCTTCGGCAAACGTCATTTTATACGTTAAACCGATGATAAATAAGAAATATAGCTCAATAGATCACGGAAAACCTCAAAGAAAAGCTTAAGTGATTCAGGAAATTAACAAAAACTTTACTTCGTCGACTTAACGTGATGCTTTTCCTTACACTTGGAAACCATACAACGGCTGCAAATTCTAATCTACTCAAAGAGAAAGCCCAATAATGAGAAGTTCACATACGTGGATATGCAGTCTCTCGGTTCGTATAATAAAATCGTAAAATTTCTCACAGGGCCGCTTTTGCACTTTGAAAAATGAGAGGTATCGATTAATATCTAAATAGTAACGTTTAATATCTTGGATGTGAAACTATATGACGAATATATAGACCTTGACACTTAGGGCTTAATTTTGTTATTTTATTTTAACGCACCTATGAATCACGTATTTTACATTCTCACATGCTGCCATACTAGTGCAAAGATCATGGGCATTTTAAGAATTGGAGGAAATATCTGACGTCCTCCTTGTCGTTGTACGTAACGATAAATTAAGAACATTTTGAAAACGTAAAATGAAAAACTGAATTCGTACTATTGTAACTCTTTATCCAGTTTTACCATCTACTTTTAACTTTTAAATTTTCGTTACGGAAATACCTTCATGGGAAAAAAAAAGAAAACGAACGAAAACCTAATCTAACCTGACCTAACATTATAATATCAATGGCACCTATATCGTCTAATTGTTTCAAACGCAGGTGAAGTATTCTTTAGAGCGGTCGTTATTAAAATATATATTAAGAATGAAAGGCACATCGAGAACAGAGACTTGGGGCACACCGGAAGTAGTCTCCAACAACTTCAAGTCTTCACCAGTGCTCCAACAAAGTCTATAGCCAAATACAAGAGGATAGAAGACAATTGGTTGGTTTGGTCAGCATATTTTCAGTATCCCATATTCGATTCTGCATAGTATATTTTTTTAATAACTCTAACAAATCTTTCAATACTTTTATTTGCAATATTCCCGTTTTGCATTTATTTTTTAATGCTTCACCTGCCTTTGGTGACTTTTATTTTATTTATATTTTAATATTCATATATATAGTTATTTTTCTTTCATATTTTGCCCAAATTCTGAACTACTTTAACTTTTTTCATTAGTATTTTTTTTTTTTAGATTTTTTAAACGGTTTTTAATTCCATCAGATTCTACAAATTCTTTAGATGTTTCTTTAATGTTTGTCAATTTTGAAATCGGTATATTCTACTTTTCTATTTTTTGTTTTTTTTTCTATTTATATTAGATACAATCATTTCGTTTAGAAATTTTCTTCCAATTTTAAGAATTTTCGAAAAATGTCTGGCCTTTTATACATGTTTTACCTCTAATTTTTGTGTTAAATTTTATATTTGTTCAAGTCCATCGATTCTCGCCGTTTTACTTGTCGTATTTTTAATATAAAATTTTTCGTTTTACGACTGATGGAAGAGAGTGTATATAATATTGAAATAAAATACCATCATTCAATAAATAAAAAAAAAGTTGTATTTTTTAACAAAATTTCGCCAATTTTCGTAGATTTTTGTTTGTTTTGAATATTTTTGGTCAGATTTCTTCAACGTTTCTAAAAATTTTGTAAATATTTTAGATATTTCTCAATAATCGTCAATTGCTATTTATTTTCCAATTCGTCCTTCTTCCCAAGTTTTTCAAAATTACGCCAACTTTTTTATTACCATTTCAAAAAATTTCGATAAAATTTTTTTTTTTAATTTTCGTAAATTTTTGTTTATTTTTAATTATCTTTTTTGTCTTTTTTTTCAACGGTCTGAGAATTTTTTAGATATTTCTCAATGTTTATTCATTTTGATTCATTTTCCCTTTTGTTTTTATTTTTTGTCTTATTTCTTTACCAACTTTATATATTTTTTGCATTTTTTATTATCATTTCAAAAAAAAAAAAAATTTTTTTTTTTTTCATCTGTCTTTCGTGTTAAATTTATATTTGTCCGCATCATTTCTCGCCATCTTACCTGTCTCTTTTTACGTTTAACAAATTTGCAATTTTTTAAATTTCTTTAATTTTCATTCAATTTTTTTCAATTGTCGTTATTCTTTTGTCAGATTTTGTCCAGCCTTTATCATTTTACAACAAATTTTTGTATCTTCTTTTTTTTTCTTAAATTTTTAAAATGAAAATCACGTTTCATCACTCCCATCTCCGCACAATTTCTCAGTGGGTTGGCGCGCCACCCGGCGGTCACCTAACGTACTACCAATATTACCAATCCGCAACGAACCTTATCTCGATCTCCTTCTCTCTGTATCAAAACGTTTATCGCGCGTGCCACGCGCGAATGCAATTTTTTATATCTGCTTTTTCATGAAAATACCGTATTCATTACAAACGGTGCGACGATGAGAACGTGACTTTATTATACTGTTTTGTCGGATGGCACGTAATGCGAGCTAACCTCAACGATAACTTTCAATTTCATTTCGTATACCTTCTCCTACGCCGAATAATCAAAGAGAATGAAATTAATCAGGGAAATTTTCGCCGATATACGGATGACGCGACGGCTCGATTATGAATATATATATATATATATTGGTGATGGCAAATTCTATTATCCCTTGTGCGCGGCCTTTCGTCATATTCAACAAGTTCGCCAATGAGACGAAATTGATTTCGAGTATATTTTTCATGTGGCAGCGGGGGGAACGGGTTTCGGTTCATTACATTTTGAGAATCTGAGCCAAGCCCCGTGACGGGATTAAGGAATGTACGTGTGTTCGTGCCAAGCCTTAACCCCACTTCCCCCATCCCCTTCTCTCACTCTCTCTCTCTCTCTCTCTCTCTCTCCCCCTCTCATTCCTACTCTTGATCTTTCACTATTTCTTCATTACGGTCTCTCTTTCACTACTACTGTCCAGTAGTATATTTCACTCTCTCTCTCTCTCTCTCATGCTCTTTTCATCTTCTTCTCCCTTCTCAGCCCATACACACAATATTTTCTCTCCATTCGCATCGGAGAAAAGGAAGGCAAATGCAGGATAAAGACAAAAGCTTTCCTTTTCTCCAACTCTCTTTGTCTTGCCGCTGTGATTCGAGTGAGATTAAAAGGAACTGGGAAACGCATTGTTTAGGCTACGCTCGCGACTCACCCTCGAGACGTGGGTGCGTCGCCTTGTTCGCTCGCTCGCGAGTCAAGAAATACCAGCCAAGTGGTTGGCACTTGGCGAATACGGCGTGGAGAGAGAAGCTACTATATATACATATTGTATATAGGGGACTACTCTCGGAATCCTCGAAATGAAAATGACACGAATTGATGTCTGACGTCTTTGTTCTGATCCCCCCACCAACCCACTACCCAGGATACCCAAACCCGCCATTTCATTTTTTAAGAGGTCATTGGGGCGTATGACTCGTTTATCGTCAGGACACCTGTTCAATCAGGACAAAGGTCCCTGGTACGCACGTTTCCAAAATGTTCTCGGGATTTCCTCATCAGGACGTCCAAATGCGCACGATTTCTTTTTATATCCGCTGAACCTCCTCGAGATATCGCCTGACTTAAGGATGAGTACGGTAAGAGTATAGGATAAGGAAAACGGACAGGACAGTGATGATACATTAAAGTGAAAATGATTCAATATAGTTAACAGTTTATCATGATAATACTTTAATATTCAAATGTAATACCTTTCCTTTTCATTTATTCATTACAGATTTTACAGATGAAAATCTTGTTAGAATAATATAAAAACAAAAACGGAGCGAGGAGTAAATTTACGAACTTAGAGATGACGAGGGAATCGGATTCCTCACCGAGCAATTCTTTGTTATTTATCAACGTCTTATACATTTTTCTCGATTAAAATGTTAATTAAAAACGAAAACAACAAAAATAAAAAAAAAAGATAAGTAAAATATGTTTACGGTAAAGATTAACTGATGATGGCTTCTATTTTAATTTTATAATTATTACTCTACAGCAAAAGTTTATTTCATGAACAATTATGTTATATTATATTTCCTTTTCTTTGTACTCTGTAGAATTATATACGTAAAGGATTATCCGATCCGTATGTTAATAAATTTAATTAATTAATTAATCAATTAATAGTACTCGCGTATTTCTTTTTCGATAAGAATCCACCTTTCAAAAAAAATGCATACTTGTTTGTTAGGGAATTTTTTTACAAAATCATAAACAATTCGACATATATATATATATATATCATAATTTAAAAATCGAATGCAGGAATAGTTTTTACGCGTCTGCTATATGCACGGAATTGATTTTACGCGTCGCGTTCGGCAAGTTATTTCCCCGATATCGAAAAAGCGAGTGTAATTTTTTGTCGCGCGATCAATAGAATAAATAGGATTTGACGTCGATTTGTTGTCGCGCCAAATGCGTCGTGAAAAATTGCGTTCTACGTCTAAAACTTGAGAAACTTACAACTGAGGAACTTTACCGAAAGAATTTCAAAATGTCATCATCGTGACTAATGGATTTTTCCAAAATGTCGTCACTTTAAAAAAAAATGTCGTTTGCTCGAAAATAATAGTAGTAGCTTTATGTGTATGTACTTTTTCGTTTTCTAAATTGCGTTGTAGGTTAGATAATCTTATTAAAAAATAAATAAATAAATAAATATAATGGGAAACATCTCGAAATAGAGGCATAATACAAAAAAATACTTCCGAAAAAAGTTGTAGGGGGCGAAGGGGGACATGCAATGGAATCATTAACTTTGACCTTGAATTCGAATTTCAAGATTATTTAGAGGTTAAAACGATTTTTTTAAATGGGAACCCCTATTTTTGATCTCGGATTTAAAAAGAGCGGAAAATTTTACGTTCAAAACGATATTTATACGATATTTTCAACAAGGTCATGGCAAGGTCGAATGAAGGTGAAATTTGTGAAAATTGTCGAATAACCTTAAAAATCTAGTCCAATATCAAGGTGGCTGGTACCAGAATGTGGTTCTCTCCATTCCTCTTT
>JAPYZR010001217.1:0-23147 GCA_030522945.1 Trichopria nigra | reverse complement strand
ATTCTGAAGAGGGCCTAGATCCAGGCCGAAAATTATATATTTTTTGATGGTTCTTTGAACCTGTTTGATGTACAGTGACCGTTTTTACTTATTTTTGAACTTTATTAATATTCTTCTTTTTAATTGTAGTAATGAAAGTGTATGAAGCAATGTAATACAAATATATAATTATAAAGTTAAAATGAAAATACAGTTACGAAACAAGGAGCTTCGCCTCTGTAACCCGAGAGCCTCACTGTCCTACTATGAGGCAAAGTAATTTTCTCTTTCTTCCCTATTTTATTTTTTTTTATTTTTAAGTATTTTAAATCCAACATTTTTGAATTTGATGTACTGGCAAATTTATTTGTGTTTATCGAATAAAATAATTCCAAATTGACATAAAACTTTGGAAATTATCATACAGGTAAAACATACTGCATGATGAAATATATGAGCACAAAAGCCATTAATAAATGAATAAATGGATGAGATGAATGAGACAATGTAAACAAGATATACTATAGGGTTTATCAAAGAATGTAAAAAAAAAAAAAAATATATATATATATATATATATATTATTTGCTCAAAGTGCTAAGTTTTTAAATCACTTACTTTCTGCCAATACCAATTTAGTTTGGAATTCATTCATATTTCCAACAAAATAAATATTAGGGCATTCTTCAATGACAAATGGATCATTGTCGCTTTCTTGAAATGGATATTCAGCCAATGTATCAGGTGCAGTAGGAGCGTAATGTTTCCATTCCAATGTCCTTTCCAACCAGGTTAATGGCGAATCATCAACAGTGGAGGTTTTCATAACATCCAATATTGGCTGTCCACTGGACCCAGCCACTACCCTCGAACCGATTCTACCAATCCATGGATTTGTAACCCCTTGCAAATTTTGGCCTTTTCTGAAAGAATTGTGTTTTCATTTAATTTCTTTGTGTCTTAACTTTCGTTTATTTTCATCAATTGTTACATAAATCATTAATATCAAATCTTATATACTTTTCTCTATTCTAATATATAATATATTTTATATTTTTATTAATTGTTGGATATGAAAAATATTTTTAAGAATCATGAAAGAAATGTTTTTATACAAAATAAAGTAATACATACTTGGAAGATTTTGGTAGTACATGTGGATGAATCGGATGTTGTGGTATCGAGTGGCAAGAGGGATCAAACTCTCCAGGCATCAGTATCACTGGACATGACTTGACAATCTCATTGAGAAAAATATCTAGTCTGTGAATGGCTTCACTCTCCTCTGCAAATCTTTTAGTATCTCTTATCTTGTTTTCTACATAGCCACTACGAATTGATAGAGTTTTTACCGAGCTTCTCACACTATTTCCTGTATAAATGTCATAAATAGTTTACATTTATTCACTTGCAATCCTGTTTTGTAATTTAAATAATTTAGATGTAATGTATTTATTTATTTTTGATATTTTCCTACCGGCAATTATTAAATGAGAAATGCAAGCTGCTTCCTTTTGTTTATTTTCATCTCCAATCATTCCGGTTATCAAATCCATTAAAAGATCTAGGGCTACAGATCGTGGACTATTTGCAAAATCCAGTCCAGATAATAATAGTAGAAAAGTTCCTTCAGTTCTAGTAGTACAAGGCACATCATTTGCAAGTTTTACTTGAAAGCCAGGAAAACATAAGTCATCTACCTGTTATATTATGTATGATTTTTAACAAACCCCATCCAGGAATAAGGCATGAAAGTGGAATGAAAATCAAAATATAATCTTCGGTGTCAACAACATATTATCTGAAAAGTACTGAATACAATAATAGAATTTATTTCAGAATCTTAAGAAATGATAAAGTGTTGTTTTGTTTCCTCTATAAAATTTATGCAATAAATGATTAATTTGTAAACTAATGCTTGCATTTATGTTAGCAAATTCTTTTAATAGTAATAAATGTAATTGTTTGTAATACATGAGACAATATTTAAAAACTTACTACATTATTTAATAATTTTTTATTTATAAAAGTAAAGAAATCAATATTACATATGACATATTATATAATAAAATTATAATTTATATATCAGCTTTAATATCCTTGATTTTAATGAACAACAATATTAATTAAAATAAATAAATATAAATACAAAAATACCAGTGAAATTAGTTCAAAATTAAATAAGGCTTATCCGAAATAAATTATTTTTAATACAGACATTATTTTTAATTTCAAATAAACTTTTCAATCATTTTTAATTTACATTTTTCTTGTTAAAAGGTTGATAATTGTATAACTTAGCCTCCTTAAACAATGAATTAATTATAGTATGTATGAGATACGTTAATAAAATAATTTTAAATTTACCATAAATGATCCATCCTCCAATCCAGTGCCAAGAATTCCACATACTAAACCTGTGCATAATACATCTCTTTGATTTAAGTTCCCAATTAGTTTTAACCGTGACAATGTATCTTCTAAGAAGAGGCAATCTGTTGTTGAACAATATGTCTTTCTAGGTGGCTGTGCTTTTGCTTGTAATTCTTCTGATAACTCTTTTAAAATTGACGGTTTCATGGATTGATATTTGTACACTGTCCCAACTAATATGCAAGGTTTGGTTCTGTTTTCTTCTTGTGCAAGATCGGATATGGAAAGAACTTGATATTGCTCTATGAAAATAATGAATTAATAAATTATCTTTTGGTGATATTAATTAATTTAAGCGGTTTTTATATTTTCGACAAGGTACACTAACTCCATTTTTCTTTTGCGCATTTTGCTGCTATTGTTCCTAAAGTAGCAAGCCTTGCGTTATAAATTCCACAAAACTGATTCGAAAATCTTCTAGAACCGTTGACAACAAATTTTTCAAAATCCTCAAACTCTGTAGTTTTTCGGTCAACCGCAAATGCCATATAGGAATAAGTTCGGTGTTTGGTGCTTGTCAACTTCCTTATCCATCACGATTCCGCCATGACACTTCTGCCACTCTGCTTGAACAGTGTTGCCAAGTGCTCGTGCCTCCACTCCGCTGTCGTGTTCTTGAAAACCCGCTAAATTTGATGAAAACCCGCTACAATTTTTCGTTGTCAAAAACTTTTACCGGCGGCTTATTTTCGTTAAAAAACATAACTTCTAAGGAGAATTTATAATGAATTACTGTTTTAGGGCGCTTTTGCTCATTTTTTATGAATGTAAGTCAAATTTCAGCGAAATCGATTCAGAAAACGAGCGAGAATTCGCATGAATCAAGTTCGGAGGTAACAATGTGAACTGCATGATCACTGCAAAAATTTGTACAATAACACGTGTTATTTCGTTTACGAAGATTTTCAACAATTTTTAAGTTCACTAAAATTTTGATTTCTTATTTACATATCACAACTTACACAACTATCAAATTTTGTAGAGATGAAAACATTTTTTAATATTTCTGGGCGTCAATAATCGTTCAGTTTATAAAATTATCTCGTTAGTATCTCGGCGTCTTCTGAACTTCGAGTAGCACTCACTAAATTTTAATCTTAAAACGTAGTACAAAATTATTACAATTAATTACTATATGTATTTATAACACTGAAAACCACTGAAAACGTCGCAAAGAGAGGAAATAAACTAACGAAGGCACCGGGGTTCCCCGCGAGGATTAATGAGGTCGGATGGTATATAGGTTATTGATACGTATAGATCACATAGATTACAATCTTTTTTAGTTTTGTTTTTGTTTCGGTAGGTGAAAATTCCCTAGTCCAGAACTTCCTAGTAGAATGCCGCTATAGGGATCCCGCTATATTCATTAACTGAATTTATCCCGAATTTCATTAACTGATCAGTTATTAAAAAACCCTATGCATTTAGTGGGGAAATCCGCTTATTTGTCATGTTTGTTTTTATGAGCAAATACATATAGATATATATACATGTATATGTTGACAAATGCGACAAATGCAACATATGTATAAATGTGTAAATCCAGTAAGAGCGAACGCCGATAACTGCCGATAACGCCCGCCCCGCAGCACCCACGTATCATATGTACATACAACATACATCAGTGTTCAAATCAAAGGATTGAATTTATAAAGATACAAAAAATACAACATTATGGACAGTTCTACGAATAAAATAGACAAGGATATGAAACATTTGAAAAAAACATTTTTAAGGTTTGTGAACTTGAAATATTCGCGTATGACTTTAAAGGTGAAATTTGACAGCATTACATAACCTCCAAAAACAAAAAGTCAATTTTAAAACATAACAAATTATAATATATATTTATACATATTTATTTATTTTCATCTGCTTTAATTTTATATTCATTTTAAAAAGTGTAGTATAATGTATATAAAATGAACAAAACAAATTATTTATTTATTTTAAAGGGTCGTTGACTTAAACAAAATATTCAAAATACATAGAACAAATCTGTAAAGACAACAATGGAAAACAATTTTTAGTATTTCAATTTAAAAATATTGTAATAAATAAAAAAACTCCATTTCAAATATTTTTATATATGTACGTATATATATAGAAATAATTTGTCTGTAATGAAATAATTTCATATCCAGTAGTAAATTTCACATTTTTTAAATTATTTCGTAATTACAGTATTATTTTCGATATAGTTATATAATGTAATCTCCTGATTAATAGTTGGTTATTAGTAATTTTGATAGAATTTCATTAACAAATAATTAGTAGTTAGTTAAGCTTTCCAGTTTTACTCCTAGTTATGGGTAGTTTTCAATTATCTACACTGGACCTTTATTGCAATAGTATTATAAAACCCCTTTATGTTCTTCGTAAGGCATGAAAATAAATCTAATCTAATCTAATTTAAGTAATTTAATTCGAAAATACTAAATATGATGTACATATTATTTTTTACAACAGTGCACCTGATCTGTTACGAATAAGAGGTATTGGTGCAGCTGCATGGGATGAATGGCAACATTCAGAAAGTGCGCTTCCAAGAACAGGCAAAAAGCGGTTTGAACCTAATGGGTCATGGCTACGGGAGGCACAAATTGATAATGGTTTGAGAACCCGTAAAAAGTTAATGGAGATCGAGCGAGTCGATCGACTTTCGCAGTTAGCAACAGCTGAGTGGCATCCCCTATCACAAAAAGCAATAGTTACTAAAAAATCTGGTCAGAGCTGGAGTAATTTTGGCCATGAGCAGGGAGGTGAAATGTCTCTCATTCCTGAAGAGGCTTTACTACTTTTAGAAATGGTAAAAGTTTACTTATTTAGAAAATTACAATACATATTACATTTCATTAAATATCTACATTAAAATTATATTTTATAAATATTATTTGTTCACTCTAAAAAATTATGTATATAACAAATGTATATGTCTGATTTTATAAAAAATCATTTATAAATGTACTATATTATAGAATTGTTTGGAGCTATTGTGGAATGGTATACCTCTTTCTATTCAACAAGCTTATGAACTGTTAATTGGAGCAAATGTAAAATATGATCTCAAAGAATACCGAGTTTATAGTCAACTATCCAGATTCGGATATTGCCTACAACGCTGTCAGGATAAACCATTGACAGAAACAAAACCTATAAATACTTGTAAGAGGATAATTATGAATCCGCATGGTTGGAAATCTTTGTGGAAACATTCTTCTGAAGAAAAAGAATCGTCAGATTCAGGTGATTCTGAGAAATCATCAGAAAAAAATTTGCCTAATAAGAAAAGTCAAGAATCTTCCAAGGAACATGTGGGGGAGAAGAAATCTTCGAAGCCTGAAATAGTTTCTGACGAGATGGTTTTAGGTAGCATCAAGATAGTAAAGAAAATAAATAATACTGGTACATCTGCTAAAGTCAACGAGAATTTGAGTATCAATCCAGTTTCAAAGTGGTCTGGATCACGAATTCAAAGAAATGTCAAACTTATGCCTAAGAGAAATGAAATACTTCCGAGTTCCTTGACTACACCTTCGATGTGTGTTGCGACATTGAATCCTCCAATCCAAGGTGAAAAGCGAGCAATATCTGAAATTTATCCTGGAAAAGAACAAGATGATAGCTGTTCATTAGCGAAAAAAGCAAGACCAGAGGTAACTATACATTTTTGATTTTTCGTAACTGTAAATAACTTTTAATACATAAGTCTTAAATTATTGAATACAATAGTATTTTCACTTACTGTTCTTTGAAAGGTAATCGAACTATCGGATGACGAAATAGAGGAAATTCCCAGGCCAATGACACGAATGGAAATTTTAAATACGCTACCGAATCTCTTGAGCTCTAATGATCCTTCTTTAACCCAAAAAATTTCTAGAGGATACATTCCTCATGGTGTGAAACCTGTCAATGACATTTATTGCTATAATCGTGAGAAACTTCTGAATTTATCTCGCGTTGATCGCGTTTCAAGATCTCAAGCACAAAATGAAGCTGATTCAGATGCGGTTCAAATCGTTGAACACCCGGCTCAAAAACGTGACTATGAGGAGAGAAATAATAGTTACTTTTACCGCAATCAAAATCAGTGGATGAGCAGAAACGCTTATCAACAAGTTTCCCATGTTCACAGCGATTTTATAATGTATGTGATGGGAAATATGGTCCGATCTTTCCGTCAACAACAAAACGTAAATCGTGCTCAATTTTGTCAAAATGTACAGTTTTACACGCAAAGCAATGCTGTTTGGAGAGCAGGATGTTCTCCATATGTCCAGTCAGAACAATTTTGGGCCAGCACTAGTAGAATGGCCATGTATCCAAATCATGGTATACCAAATTGGCGATCTCAAATGTCAATGAATCGACAAATGTTTACAATGTATGGGAGAAATAACTTTCCACAGGCGAATGTTAGACACAATAGCCCTAGAGCAATAGAGAATAATGGAGATTTGCAGGAAGTTGTAGCAGTTAATAGCAGTCCAAGCATCTCGTCTTTTACAAAGAGACCAGGTATGCGGTCTTGGTCTGAATTAAAAAAGAAATGGACGGAGGAGAGTACAATTACAATCGAAGACGAGGATACCACAATGCACAATGATGAAGTTGAAGTTCTCAATGGATCTAATAGTCCACTGATCGGCATGAGGGCTGGAAGTTTGCACGAGATTTACGAGAAACTGCGGATTATTAAGACGGCTAAAGACAGAACCCTAAGGCATCGCAAGCCTGAGTTCGGAGTCTCATATGAATTGTACTCAAATGTAAAAAATTACAAAAAATCTAATCCTGGCTCTCCAACCTGTCGAGTTATTGTTGTCGAGTAAGTATTTAATACAAATTTTTGTTTCTATTTAATTTATTTATATTCAATTTTAAATTATTAGGTACCGTAATTTCCATGTTTCGGTATATTATATATGTATTATACATAGTGTATAATGATTGCTTCAAAACATTTGTTTGTGTATTTTTTTAGTTCGGAGAAGCATCCGCGTATGGATCCAACAAAGCTCCAACAAGTTCAACAAAATGCAAAAGACATTCCAATCGTAATTGCGTGTGCATCTCGAACAAATATTTCCTTCATTCAAACCAGTATTGTATCATTACCCTGTTTAAATACGTAATCACTTGTGCGTATTTTATGATCTCTTCTGCTTTCATTAAGAGAAAAGTTACGAGTATTTTTTATTTGTACATAGACTTATTTACAAGTACTGATGATAAAAGAGGTAAGAATTATAGTGATTAATTGATATCAATTTATATTATTCAACTATTTTTAAAATAGAAGAATTATATCAAACGGAAAATGTAAAATGCCAAAATTTCTTATGTACATAAGAAGAAAAAACGATTAAATTAATTTGAATTAAAATTAAATATGATTTAAAGCAATAATATTACAGTCAAATGCTTTAGTGATAGTTGTGCATTTATATAATCAAAGATAATTAATTAATTTCTGCGTTTTGCAGTCAATTGAATATTTAACGAATATTATTACGTTTGTGTTACGAGGACATCTCGTCACCGAGACGTATCGATCAATTGATATTAATAGAAGAAATTAATTTAGTATTTAATCTAATTATTAATTAATTATTTAATTTATTACCTTTGATTGTCATTATATTATGTATTAAGGAGGGTCGAATAAAATTAATGATTGGATTATTTATTGGATTTATGTGTGAAGTCAGTTGTACTTTGTTTCTTAAGTGGGTCGACGGGCTCTTTTTTTAGGATTTTTTTGTGTGAAGTACAAAAATAATAATCAAACCATATTTGAACTATAGTTTCTGATGTAGATTTATTAAAAAATATTGAAAGGTACAGTTAATAACTTAATTATTTATTTAGTTAATATAGTTAAATTAATTATGAAGAAACAACAATAAGCAGTTTTCACTTGAGAAAAAATCATAAGAGTAATTGATTTTGAATATTTTCAAAAAAATTTAAAAGTGTTTAAAGGTGTATAAAGACGATTATCACCAAATACTCGAGAATAAAATTTGGCATTGGAATAAAAAAAAAGTAAATTTATATACACGTACATATAAAAGTGAGGTAAATGAGGTATATATAGCTTATCCAAACGTCTGTGAATATCGAAAAATCATTTCTATCTATATATATCCTATATTCTATTTGAATGCAATTTATATAATATAGTATATGATAATATCTGAAAAATATAGAGAACTATATTTTTTGAACTAATATCACACGCGGTGGATGATCCTCTTATCATATACATATATCGATGTAATGTGCCAATCATTTTGTCTTCCACATATTTATGGAATCATTTTATTTATGTCATTTCGCCATTATTATTATATATCGTCAATGTAAATATTTGTAAACGCATATTTATATTTTCCACAACCCATAATACACTGTTAATTATCATTATCTTCCATCATTATTAATTTAACAATGGTGATTTACATATGTTATTTGTTATATATACTTTATAATAAAAATTTGATGAAAATTAACTTTTTTAAATTCGTTTATTATTAAAATACTAAATTTATTTATTTATTTAAATTTACTCTTGTTAATTTCTTTTTTTTTTCAATAAATTTGGTGCGTCTAATTGGTCTAATTATAACACCCACCGCACCCACCATGGTAAAAAACGGTTATCAAATTCACGCATAGAGTAAGCCGAAGCTGCTCGGTCGACAACGTAATTTCCTAACCTAAAATATTCAAATTATCCAGGAACCAGAGACATATATTTTCAAGTCCAAATCGGATGGGCGAGAATTCATATAAGAATAAAAATGTGAACTGCGCCTACGGCCGTACCCTAATATAAAAATTGAACAATATGCAGGAAATATGCTGAAACGACGCTCATATATGCTGCACATATGCTGTTATTTCGGCATGTTTCTGCATCTTTTGCTAAGTCGCTCAGTCGCCATCTTTCGTCAAACCTGAATTATAAAGATTTTACAGTTTAATCTACATCAATATAAGTTCCATCAATCGCAACCATCGCAACCGCGGCCTACAACCGCAACCACTCCGTGTTCTTTGTTATATGAATCCTTCATCCAAAGTGTATACATATATATAATAAATTTAAATTTAACGCTTCTATAGATTTCGTGTCGTTTTGGAATATTCTGAAAACGTCCATTTTCAAGACTTTGCCCTCCGCACACTGACAAAAAAGTAGTATTTAATTTGTGCGTATAATATATTGTATATATCTTCAGTAGGAGTTACAAAATCACCTATAATTTTGATACTACAATAACAACAGTCCGGAGCCCTACTATAAATTGGATGTCAATTAATCGACAGTAATATGGATACATTTTCTATATACATTTCTATCCGTTTCTTTAAAATCCGGATAGAATTTGAATCCGATTCTATACGATTCTATCCACTTTTTTACCAGGGTTTGACGTAGGTTGATCGTTTCCCACTTTTCATCGTCCTGTTTTAAACTTCACACTTTCGAAACTGAATTCAAAATCAGATACCCTGAAAACTTAGTTCTGATTACCGATTTTCCCCCCCCCCCCCCCCCTTCCCACCCAAATTGGGATTTTGCATTTTTCATATACTACATTCAATTACTGAACGACATTTAAAAATCCCGAGCAAGGAGTTCAATTCGAATTCGAAGAAAATTTTGTGTAATAATTTTTCCCCCCCCCCCCCCCCCCCCACCCCATTTCGAAATTTTGCATTTGATACTGAATTGATACTGAATTTGAATTCAGCGACCCCGAAAACTCCCGAGTAACTCGTTCCGATCAAATTCAAAGCAATCAACCGCGCCTTTTAGTTCGTGAGATAACATATTATATTGCAAACCTGTAATCTGTAATCTGTAAATCTGTAAGTGTAAGCGTATTATGAGAGTGAATTCGGACGTTTATTGAGCGTACGCGTGTACAGTCCATTTTTACCAGGGAATTTCAATGCTTACATGATTTATTGGTATTTAGTTCCGCCGGATTTACGCCGCCATTTTGTTTGCGAAACCACTGTATAATTACAACCATTGCTTAATAAATACTTGACTGCTGAAAATAAAATTCATGTTAATCAGACTTCTATATAGTTCAAGAAATAAATATAAAAACGATAAAAATATCACGATTTTTCATTCCGCGAGTCGACGTTTTGTTTTTGAGACAATTCTATCATCATTATTGCTTCGAGCATGATGAACTGCGCGTTTAAAAAAAAAGAAACTTATTTGTTGTTAGGACTTTTTGTTCGTGAAATAATTGATATATTATTATATTATATGTATATTTATATAATTAGAATTAAAAAATCTAATCAGTTCTTTATGTCGGTCTAGCATATCTAAAAAGAGGTTATATAGAGAAGATATTCTGTTTATTCGTCGTGAGTTACGGAGATAACACACGCGTATATATAGCATGTCGGACATTTCGACTTTCATGTCTTCAACCCGATCTAGTTAGTATAGTCGACACGACAATAAAAAAAAAAAAAAAAAATGTATTCATGTTGTCTACAAATAGACGAAGAGAATGATTGGTCAATTTTAAAAGTCGGTCGAATAGATTTCCACCAAGAAATTCCCGAAATCAAAGAATCGTAAAATCTTGCGCTCACACACGCATACATCGGGCCGCCTCGCATCAGGTAAAGTATTTGGAATAAAAAGGGTTTGAATTACTAATTAAATTACTAATTAAATTACTAATTACTAATAAACTACATTCATTATTAATTGCACTGAAACAATTAAAATTTAATTTATGTCTAATTCTGTGTTTACATATAGATAGCTGTCAATTTGTGCAGATTAAGAAATTTCCGCTAATGAATATACTACAAACATTGTATGTAAAGTATCAAAATTGAAAAAAGGCACCTTTCGGAACTTTTACGAAAATTAAAATTATTATATGTAGATTATTGTTCGCTGGTAAATAAGTATATAACATACATCTACTTATATTGATGTATTCGAATTTAATTGATATATATGTGGTGAAATTAGAAAAGTATACCGTTTCATTATTATTATTATACTGTGTTGTTGCTTCATATATATAGAAGTGCCACATTCGTAATATATATATACAGACCACTGACCTTCCTTGTATTAGTCGTGTAAAGCAGAGCATATAAATATATATATATATATATATATATAAGTACCTCTACATAACATATAATAATGTCATTTTTATATACGTGTATGTATACATTCATTGCGCGCAACACTTTAGTGTTAAGATCGCACTATATGTAGTTCATTATACGAAATTATTATTTATTTATATATATGTAGATTTGTTGCGACTTTTTAAAACTTTTTGTGTGTGTCTATATATACTCATTTTGTTTTATTTACCCGGACGTGCGCGATTTCCATACAGACACATATTTGTATATTAAATTATATTATAAATAATACATTTCGATATGAAGTTGATTCGTTTAAAGCGTAACCGCTATTCGCCGTATAGTAGTTTCAATACGGTAATTTTGCAACATCGCTCGTATATACATATATGAAACATTTAATTTCCTTTGTTTGAAGACGTGCTTCATTTATTCACTGAGGTAATCTTTGAGTTACAGGCACTTAGGCCAATTGCAATTATGCGTCAAAGAAATTCCAGGTAAATATTAGATTTTTTCTATGTATATTATGTAACTATATGTAAGTGGCGAAATTATTTTTTTAAAATAAATTATTACTCTATATTGTTTTATGTATATATGTGTGTGTAAAACTTTGTTAAAATGCTGTAAACTGCTGATGTTGTTGCTGTTGATTTTGCGACGACAAATTTTGCAAAGTTTGGTTTCTTTACTCTTTATTATAATATTACTTTGAGCCATACTCGGAGGTTGGGTCGAAGTTTAAAATTTGGTCACTTAAAGAAAAATCCAGTATTTTAGTATCTGTTTTCCATAATAGGACTCGTATTTTTCGAGTTATTCGTTCCGGTATTTTTATAACACCCTATATCGAATAAACAATAATATGGTTTTTTATACTTTATGTCGTAGTTTCTTATTAATTGTAGTATATACGTATCATTGGTATACTATTCGCATCGTAGGTCGAAGTATTGAATTTGGTCAGTTTGGGAGAATAAATTACCTATTTCTTTTTTCTTCATCGAATATTATTCACGTTCCAGAACATAAGGAACTCCAAAATGCAGTAAAAAAGATTTTCGGACATTTATCCTTACGTATACGTGCGTGATATTCATGAAGAAACCAAAAGAATTTCTAATTGTGTAACCTATTGTTTTTCGATTTGCTGATAGAGCTATAACGGCAAGGAATTGATAAGATTTTAGTATATATATCTGATGTATATTATAGGGTATATATAGAAATGGGGCCAAAAATCTAATCCAATGTTTGAGAAAAAACGTGTTGTGTGTGGATTACAACATTTTTTTTGAAGTACCGTAGCTCTTGTAAAGATGATTGCGAATATCTCGATTTCTGATTAGTCAATTAATTAATTTATAGATAAAAAACTAATTAGCTCTAAATTATTGGCCCAGTCTTCTCTTTTGCATAAATGGTCGATTACTCCGAAAATTGTTAGGTGTATATATTTCAAAAAGTCATAAAACGTCGAGAAATCGTAAAAATTGCATTTTCGAAGAATATCGAAAAAATAAAAAAGAATATACCGAATTCAACAGTTATCGATTTTTCGAATTTATACATCTATTACAAGTCGAGACGTGATATATATATCGTTTTTCAACAAAATAATGTCCTGAACTTTAAACATATTGTATATCTTTCTTATAGTGCGCAACCCAATCAAGGCGCTCCGCCCCCTGGACCCCCGGCTCGCTTCGCTCGCAAGATTACTCCTAATATTCTGAAAACGTCCATTTTCGAGACTTCGCCATCCGCACGCTCGCAAAGTATTTAATTTTTGCGCACTATTTTGTAATTCTTCAATAGGAGGTTACAAAATCACCGAATTTTGATATACTGCAATCAAAGTCAACATACTGAAAACTTAGTTCTAATCTTTATAACCCCCCCCCCCCCCTCCCCCAAATCGAGATTTTACATTTTTCATATTAAATTCAATTAGACGACTTCGAAAACTCCCGAAAGCAAGGAATTCCGTACAAATTCAAAACAATTTTAGGTAATAATCAACATTTACCACCTCCTACCATCTCATCTCGAAATCTTGCATTTTTGATACTGACTTTGAATTCAGCGACCCAGAGTAACTATATCCGATCAAATTCAAAGTATAATCTTATGTTGAAACAGGATTACTCTTATTAACAGCAATAACTGTTGTGAGTTCAACATTTTTGTTTTCTATTCCTTAATGAATATATAAATATACAATTAATTGTATGCGTATAAAGTATAAGCATTTCATTATTTTCATATTTATTTATTTATTTATTTACCTACATGCTATTCTGTTTTTAATATACTTATCACAAACAAAACCTTTTTCAAAAAATTGATTTGTCATTATATAATTGCTTGAAATCACAATTCCTTTTTTTAAGTGACAATCATTTCACTAATTGGGATAGCTTCATATATATATGTTATTCACATCTTTCTTTAACTTTCCCCACATGTTGACTCTTCGATTAAAGATATATGGATGTTCTACTAATAACGACATTTTTATATTATTATTATGTATAATTTAATAAGTAAATTAAATTTTAGCGCAATTGAAAGGGAATTGAAGTCATCATTTTGTTTATATCGCTATATTCAAGTACATCAGCAATATAAGCAACACTTTTTCCAAATTGCCAGGTTTACATATTATATATTATTATATTATATATAACTATTTTACCTTTGTCATTGTCAGTCTTGTATACTTACACATTCATTCCATATGGGGTTTGTCGAAGAGATGTGACTTTTGAAGACATAATGCAATTCTGCACACGTCAACTTCACATACTCTCATATACATAGACTTCATTATATACCGTTGGCTTTGAATTAAAACTCGTTACCTTCCTCGTATAAGAACGCACACATAACTTGCCAACATTACTTCAAAATGTCACAAAATGTTATTAAAAAATCATTACAATAAGCCATTTTCTCTTGTATAAATCTGTAAATCTCTATACTATATATATAAATCTCGATCCGTGTATTTGTTGACGTTTGGATGGCTTCCGCGCCACCTTCCAAAGTGACAAAGGAAAAAAATACGCAATCCGCAAGCGCGTAAAGCGAACTTGTATATGAATGTAATTCCGTCAGCTCCACTAGAAGGCACTCTGATCGTTTCTTGTTTATGCCACACTACATTTATATATATATATATATATGCATATATGTGTGTGTGTGTGCGTGTGTGATATATATATGTGTGATATATATGTAGTATACAACATGGAGCCTGCGCTTCTCTTGGTGTATATGCCTTAGTATATGTTCTTTGCCAGAAGCCACAAACCATCGACTCGCTGCTTGGTGAGCAACTTTCTAGGACATAGCCGTCTTTAGTGAAATAGTGAATCTCTCCGCCGACGACGAAAGTTCAGCTGTCGAGCCCTCGATGTGAATTTCTTACGGACGATTCGGTCAATTTTCGTCACTTTTCGCGCGCTCGACGAACTGTAACCTTCTCGTTGTCAGGACCCGAGAGTCCCGAGACCCGCGTTCGTCTTTGTCCCGACTCAGCTGTGGAATTAACGGACCTTCCTCTTCTGCAGGTCCAACCACCGGCAGCGGCTAAACGCAGCGCAGCCACCAGGCTATGGCCAACTTGAACTTTGAGCAGCCACCGAGAAGTATCGCAAACGCAAGTCTTTCAGCGCGCGGGGGAGGCGGGGGTGGCTTGAGCACGCCGACCCTTGCAGGTCATGTCACGCCCACGTCGGGCATGTTCTCTGCGTCGTCATCGAGTGCCGCAGGTGCAATCAATTCCTCGGTCGTTCCAAACCTCTCCTATCATTTGGGCACATCGGGTGCAGGTGGTGCAGCACAGTCGAATGCTGCCCATCAGTCACAACAGCAGCAGCAACAACAACAACAACAGCAGCAGCTGTCCCCTATGAACAGTAGGGGCTTGCGAGCCTTTAGTACTGTACGGACGATGCCGGCTTTAGGGTTCGTTAGTGACAGCAGAGGCTGATTCTTATTTTATCCCCAGTGTACTTAAGGTTTCTGACAGCCCTGTCGTAACTGAAGTTTGTTTTGTGTATTCCAGAAACGCGAATCCTATGGCTAGTATGGGCAGTTTTGTTATACCTCAGACTCGTAATTACGGATCTCAAGGAGCAATCAACAATTTTCATTCCGTGTTTGGAAGCAGTGGAGGTGCCGGCGGAGGCGGCGATACAAGTACACCACCACTATTGGATCTCTCTGAGTTTCCCTCGTTGACGAACCGAGGCCAGGGTGACTCCTCCATGCCTCAGCCTAGTCCGATGCCGGGAAAACAGCCCTACGGTAAGCGGCTTGTGCACGGCCCCCGTCTTGTTTCCCCCGACCCCCGACCCGCGATGCCCGATGCCGATAAATTTGGTGAATTAAAATGGTGCTTTGGCTTGGCGACAGTTGGGATGGTGAAACAGCCGACCTCTGAAGCGAGCGAATTCACCATGAGTTCAGAGGACTTTCCCGCCTTGCCCGGCACGCAAAGTAGGGAAGGCCCGTCTCCGGGCGGCAGCACCGTGTCCGGGGACAAAGGCATGTCGGTCGGTTTGGGTCCGGAAATTAGCCAGGATATTCTACAAGCCAACAGGGCACCCGGCTTGGAAAAGTCCCAGGCATCAAAAAGAGGAATTCAAACATCGCCAGATGGTAATTGCAAATTTTTATTCAATATTGGCAGTGTTAACGAGGACCATGAGTGGAAATGTCAATTTTGTCTCTGTGCAGGCAAGGTCACGAATATTCCTACAAGTATGGTTAAAGACCAGTTTGGCATGGTGGGACTTCTCACTTTCATCAGGGCAGCTGAAACCGATCCGAATCTCGTATCGCTAGCTCTGGGTCAGGATCTCACAGCACTTGGTCTAAACCTTAACTCGCCTGAAAACCTTTATCAGAATTTTGGTGGACCTTGGGCGGAGACGCCTTGTCGGCCCCAAGATATTGACTTTCATGTTCCACCTGAATATCTCATTAACGCTTCCATCAGGTAACTTGAATTTATTTATTGCTTTTTTATCGATATACATTATTAATTTAAAATATAAAAGGTAAAGCATGCACTGCTAAGAAAATTAACGTAGCGTTTGTAGTTTTGATAAGCAAGTCTTGTTGAGTTTTTAAGACCCGCAAAATTTGAAATTATATCAGTTATTTTATAACCTATAAAATACATAGTATGCTTTTTGTATTTCTTTAACTTGTATTGTGAATTGCATAAATTGGTATAATAAGCAGACAATTTTTTATCTCTATGACAAACTAAAAAATTCAGTTTTATTTTTCATTTTTATTATTTTTGTTTTTAAATTTTAAAGTAAAAATTCTAATGACATGTTTGCTTGTTGATGAACTATTGCTTGTTTGATGAAGAATAAGATTTAATAAAGTCCAGTTCTTTATAAGTGATGATTTTTTGATGATGTAAATAGTAAAGAAACTGGATTTTAGCATGTTTTAATCACGTTAAATAGAAATTTGTATAGTTATTATATACTCTATCGTTCATTTAGGGACAAGCTGGCACCTGTAAAGCTGAATCGTTACAAAGACGATCTTTTATTTTATATGTTTTATACGAATGTTGGAGATGTATTGCAACTTGCGGCAGCAGCAGAATTGTAAGTAACTTTATTCTTGATATTGGTCCAAACTAATATGAAAGAAAATTTTCATGAAATATGGCACAAAAAAAATAATGACAATGATACAACAGCATAAGTATTTGATCATTTTCTTCAGAATAGACTGCTTATATAGAGTTAGCAATATATAAGAACTTGGAAAATATATTTTTTTGAAATTAAGCTATTGCAAATAAAACAAACTCTAATGAAATTTTTTGTACTTTTTGTTAAATACAACTAACTTTTTATTATACGAATTTCTAATGAAACAAGATTCCCTATCATGTAGCATATTAATCAGGGCTTGATAATTTAGCTTCTCAATTTTAAAATAATTAATTTTCTGATTAATTAATCTCTGATGTTCTTATCTTTAACAATGTCAAATATTATTGTACATCAAATTATTTACTTTATTGTATTTTGATTTTTTATACTTATTTGATTGTGCCATGAGTTCATCATTTCAATTGAAAAATATTTTAGATTTCATTTATGGTGGTTCTAATGGAACATTTATCGACCTAACCTTGCAACAAGAAAAATGTAAATTAAAAATGATTCAAGCATTTCTCAAGCGTTTCTCAAAATTTGGGCTTTGGATGGGTGATTCTGTATAACATATACACTTACCAAAACAAATACCAGTTTGGTTTAAAATTAAACGAGAATTATCCGAAAATAATTATTCTTTATTATCAGCAACAAAAATAATTTGTTTAGGATAATCCTCGTTTGCATATGTTATGTAGAATCACCCTTTCAAAGGTCAAAAATTGAAAAACTGTTTCAATCACTTTTATTTGTACTTTTATCGTTGAAAAGCTCGGTTAGTAACTGTTTTGGTTTTTAATTCATTACCGTTACAATTTTTGATTTATCTATTTATTTTTTCAAAGTATAAATTAAAAATAAACATATATAGTTACGAAATAATTAAAAATACTTTTCGATTAAAGTTTTTTAAAAGTCGAAAAAATTCTAATCTTCTTTCAATCGTATGTGCAGGTACACCAGGGAATGGCGGTATCACATGGAAGAGAAGGTTTGGATAACGCAAGCACCTGGTCTCGGTTTGGTGGAGAAGACGTCGACGTATGAGCGTGGAACTTATTATTATTTCGATGCACAAAACTGGAGGAAGGTAGCCAAAGATTTTCACTTGGACTATACGAAGTTGGAAAGTAGACCGCACCTTCCGGCTACGTTTCACCCGAGCCAACCTTGACCACCTCCGGCTCCGACGTCGCCAACATCGTCATCGCCGACGCCGATGCCGACGCCACCGCTGCCATCCCATACAGGCAGGTGAAAACCAATTTCGCGCTTAAACTCGCGCGAGAATCGTTCGATCGCGCGCGACCAAGACTGTGGAGTACAATCGACAAGACATGATGAGCAGTTATCACGCGTCCAATCACTGCTGTTGTTTCAGATCTGTCTGGAAATCGTACTTTCGTGCTGCCTCGAATTCGAGCTGGAAGCGTTTCAGCCGTTGTATAAAATGAACAAATTTAACAATCTTTAATAAAAAACATAAAATTTAAAGGGACATGTGTAGTTGGTTCAGTTGACGTTTTTTTTTTTCGTTTTCTCAATTCGGTACAAAAGTAATTAAAGATTCGTTCAACCGTTGGCGTGCAGTTTGTCGGCGAAAGAAGCAAGTTGAAGTACAAAGTCGGAAACTGGGATATGTGCTTCCTCGATGTAACGGCGACTGTTCGTTTCAGCATCATCCGGGAAGTATCTGTGCGGCGAAATGAAAAATTATGCTTTTTTTTATTTTGAGTGCCCGCTTTCAAAGTGGCTAATTTACGAAAAGTCAAAAACAGTATCGTGTCGTGAAACGTCACGTCTTGTACAATAAAATGTAAATTTTTAGAACTAGAAATGAATAATTTAACGTACAATTAACAGTGGGAAATTTTTTGAACTTTACATCAGTTTTGATAGTTGCTCTTACGTAGTTAACCCACCATACGCCATTTTTACAGTTCATTCCATTTCATATTGTATATTTTTAATTTAATGGCATTCTTTGAGAAAAAAATTGTAAATGAAGAAAGATAAAAATTAGAAGATGATTGTGGTGTAAGTTATTTCATTCGACTGTAGACAAGTTGACGAAATACACACCTTAAGAATGCGAGACAAGTCCACATTAGTTGTATTATAAGTAAGCAAGACAGATAATTCATTCATTCAAGTCGTTGCATTTCGGTAATATTTCGTGAAAATGTTAGAAACTTTATAAATCCACTTTTCCATATTCTTCATCTTCAGATTTTAAATCATTAAATTTTATTTTTTATTTGAAAATGTTAGGAAAATGTTATATCATTTTGAGAAAATTATTTTATAATCTTTTGTTATAGATTTTTTACATTAGAGCCAAAACAGTTTCAGTATTGCATAAGTAATGTTAGGTTTTAATATTTATAATCTTAATAAGACAATGTACGTATGCCAGATACGTATGCATGTACAACGTACATTAACAGGGTTGCCAGATTTAGGCGACTAGTCGCCTAATTCTCACGTGAAATGACGTCTCGAGTTAGCCTTCATCTGTCACCACTATTGATGTGCATTTATGCAATATGAAGAACAGTTTCAAGACATTTTGGGTTAAAATGTTGATAGAGCTTCAAGGGTGCCCTGTGATATAAAATCTACGAGCAGTAAGTTATAAAGTAAAAGAAGAAATGTCGGTAAGTGTGTCTTTAAATGCCATATCTTAAATGAAAGGAACTTGATTTTCAAGCATGTTATCGAAACTTGTATTGTGTAGTAGGATTGGGGTAGATTATGTTTGTATACCTGTAATTGACCATGATACCGCAACTGTTAGCCATACCGCGAGGCGAGGGATCGGCCAACCAGTTCAAGCGCCACATTACGGCCCCATTACGAAGGTGAAAATTTGCTGAAAGTTTGAAAGTGATGTTATTTTTTGTCTAATTTTTCACTTAAGAAAGGGAAGATCGAGGTAGCGATATCAGATTGTTGGACGCTGATTTATTTTTTCTAAAAAAAGAAAGAAATTTTATTTTTAGGTATTTGTTAATTTATAACAATTTTGCAAAAATTGGAATTGAAAATTAGTCGTGTATAATGTTGTAGCTAAGGTTATTATAACTACTAGAAAAGCTATAATTATTATTTATAAATATTTCAAAATAGACGAGTACAAAAATAAACATTATTTATTTATTTTATACAAACATGTAGAAAAAAATAAAAATAGAAAAAATATTGTTTATTCATGTTGGCTGGAATAGTAAAAATGCAATTCCTCCTATTATATCACCGGGCTTTGCTCTGCTTTGAATCTCCCGAGAGTATCCCCGACACATTTTAATCCTCTAATTTTGTAATGGTATAGATAAGGCAGTAGATTAGAGTGGATAATTAGAGCCGAATTATCATAATTGTATCGTAATAAATAATAAACGATGTTATATTACGAAACGATAGTAATAAGGCAACTGTTATAGGGGAGAAGAGCGATCTTTACAGGCCAGGTGAGAGAAATCCAACTTCCAGACGTGCGACAAAACTCTTCTAGCTTTCTCGCAATGCGTTTATTATTAAAGTTAATTGTTAACTTACCAACGTTGTTCAATGCGTATCTCCGTCTTTTCTCCCGATAGAGATACCAAGCACAAGCGCGCATTAAAGGCTGCTTCAAAATCGTCACTAGTTTCTCATCATTACCCCATAATGAATTGTTGAAGGTCTTTTTCAGTTGTAAATAAAGACCCTCCGTCGCTGTATCTTGACTGAAAATACTTCCGATCTCTTCCTGTTCGCTTTTGCTAAAAATGTTGTTCGGGTCTGAAATGCAACAGGTGCAAAAATGATGATAAAGGGAGTGCAAGGCCTATCATACAGAGTGGTGAAAAGTATGGAAACACCCAGAAATGTCGCACGGTTTAACTATTGAACAAACGAACATTGTCATATAGTAGAGGTAATTTTGAACGAGGAATTTAGTGGTGACCTTCATTTTGACCTTGGCGATAACCTTCAAGGTTATTTCAAGGTCAACTTTTTTTTTTAACTGACGTCGCCCTTATTATTGCGGCAATCGATAGAGCAGGAAGGTTTACATTGAAATATGTATTGAAGTTATGAATCCGGGTTGACCTTACAGGTTAATTCAAGGTTACTTAAACTTAAATAAGTTATGGAAACCTGAAAAAAATAAAAGCTTCTCCGAAAGTGTGTTCAGTACCGTTATTGCTCATTTATTTAAAGAAAAAGCATTAAACTTTAAGAACTTTGTTGCTTTTTAAGTTGACCTTGAAATGACGTTGAAGATTATCAACAGGGTTAAACTGACGGTCACCATTAAATTCCTCGTTCAAAATTACCTTGACTACGACCATGTTTGCTGGCTTATTATAGTCAAACCCTGCGACATTTCTGGGTGTTTCCATACCTTTTTCAACATTTTTTATGAAATTAAACAATTGTATACGAATCATGCAGAAAATGTGCTGACATTATAAAATTCCGAATATGTATAATACGGGTTCTTCACGAATCGATGAATCGATCATTTATCGGGATCGAACGATATTGGAAAGTACATCTTCACGGGTTCGAAAGTAGAACAGTTACCGACCTAACTTAAAAAAAAAAAAAAAAGTGTACATTAAAAATGATTAAAACGATTTTTCAAAATTCGAGTTTAGGATGGGTGATTCTGCACGTCATATACAATAAAAAAAAAAAAAAAAAATATCGGTGACATTGGATCAAAATTAAAGGAGGATTATTCGAAATAAATTATTTTTTCTTACCAGCGACAAAAAAAAATTTATTTCGGATAGTCCTCGTTTAATTCTGAACCAATTGCAGTGATATTTTTTTTAGGATTGTACGTGTTATGCAGAATCACTCTTCCAATTCCCAAATTTCGAAAGAACTTTTAAACTCACATTTTATATTTATACTTTTATTGATGAAAACTGGAGGGGGGGGGGGGGGTAAAGCGGCTTGGGTCGATATAGCGTCAATTCCTAACCTAAAATGTTCAAATTAAACGGGAAGTAGTTGTATTGTCATAATTCCATTGTCTTTTACGCGATTTTTATCAGTAAAATTTCAGCAAGATCGGTTCATAATTTGGCAAGAATTGGCTGTAATTTGACGTACACTCGTAAAAAATGGGTAAAACGCCCTAAAATAGATTTGGCCCAGAAAACATTTTCTTCTGATAATAAAAATTCAAATTTTTCGAGAAAATGGCGAAAAACTGATTTTTCAGTTTTTAATTTTTGTCTCATGTAGAAATAATTTAATTCACACGAAATTTTGTGGAAGTATACGTTTTTTCTTGTCTGGAATAAGATTGATTATTTTCTGAATTAAAAAACAAATATAGTTTTTGAGATATTGACATTTTTTTGAGATAAAGACATTTGACCCCTATCATCTTTCACGGACAACTTAATTGATGTATTTTAGTATATATATATATATATATATATATATCATTTTAAACGGTGAAATATCTACTTTCAAATGGTTTATGGATGTTGTAGGTTTATTTTTCATTAGTCAGTTTTTTGCCATTATCTCGAAAAATTTGATGTTATGTTGAAAAATGTCATATAGAAAAGTTTTAGAGTTTTTTTTTTTAACTATATCTATAACTTTTGTATATTGAACATTTTCCACTAGAAGCTCACCCTTCGGCGTAAACCGAGAAAAACCGATTTCAACTCCTAAACAGCACCCCATTTCATCATTTCACATTATCTCGTGTTTAAACAATTTTTTCCGTTTTGTTACAACCTTAACTTCATTTTGCATCGGGTCGTTCCCTCACAGAAAAAAATATGTTCGGTGTCCGAAATGACACCCAATTGGGTGTAAACCCCAATTTTTTTAGTGTTTACACCGACTTGGGTGTCATTT
>JAPYZR010001216.1:0-93292 GCA_030522945.1 Trichopria nigra | reverse complement strand
AAAAGAAAAAAAAAACAAAACAAGAAGAAAAAAAAAAAAAAGAAAAAAAAAAAAAAAAAAAAAAAAAAAAAAAAAAAAAAAAAAAAAAAAAAAATAATAGTAACAACATAATAATCGTTATTTTAATAAAACTTGTCGATTGGAATATAAAAAAAAGTCGACCATTAAGTATGAAAATAAAAAGTAGTTTCCGGAAGGGCGAAATAAATTTCTAGAATTGAACCACTCTTTTAAAAGTATGATTTTTTCACTCTTTCAATAGTGATATTTTACACTTGTAATGTGCATATATATAGTGACAATTTTCCGGTTCACTCTAAAACGAGTTAGATTTTACTGTGAAAGAGTGAGACAAATTCACTTTTTTTCATAATAAAGAGCGACTCAATTTCACTCCAAGAAATGTATTAAAAAACAAAAGTTAAAAGTCATTATAAAAAAAGCAATGCGCTATCTCATGTACATGTATATCCATAAGTCATTGCGCATGAACAACTGCAGTGTTAAAAATAGAAGTAGACTTTTTTATTCTCAAATTGATTTTTACGATGTAAAGCGAAGTTCAAGTTGAAAGTGGACGATAACAAATTACGAAAGTCAGCGTACGTCATATATATATATATATATATATATATATATATATATATATATCTAGTTGGGTTACGTTTACTTTATACTTTGTTTAGTTTGTCTTAAATGCAAATAATGATGATGCATATAACGAAAATTTACGTCACTTTACACGTCATATATGTGATGGCTTCAAAAAATCGAACTTTTTTTTTCACATATTTCGAAAGCATATATAATGTGTTGCGAATATTGTGTGAAGATTTCATATCGGCATTCGAAATATTTACAAAGTTACAGCACGAAGAACGAAATTTGTTGTAGCGCTCGTGTCGACTGTCCGTATGTACACCTGACTCATTGTTTGCTCAGCTTTATGAGTATAAGAATTATTCGTATACCCAAAACTACGATACTCTGAAGATTTTAAAACTATTTTATCAGGTTATTATTCAAAGACGATCTCTTAAAAAGATATAGCAACAGAATATATCAACCAATGTTCCAAGTGCTGTTTGTGGACCGTTCTAACAGTCGCGTTTACAAAATCTAACGACAAATCGATCAAATTTGTAGAAATAACCAATTAAGGTGGTAGATTAACTAAGTTAAAACAAATTTAATTCTTCTATAGCTGTAATAATATTATTATTAACACATTGTATGCTTTCGAAATATGTAAAAAAAAAATATCGATTTTTTGAAGCTATAATTCTTTGTTTTCATTTTAGGCTATTTCATTTGCAATTGTAGACAATACCCTACACCACTTATATTTACTGGCGGTATATATAGGGACAATACCATAAACTGCGAGACTTACGCGATATTATCGCGGTACCGCAGTAGTAAGTCCATCAACTCGTCACTTCCGCCTCGCCACCTTCCTTCCGCGATACCAGCGAAACTAATGGATTGTACCGATGGCTATGATTAATTTAGACATGCGCGATACTTTCGCGATGCATTATTAACAATTAGACCTGACGCGATGCTCCACCTATAATATAATTTTTACACATGGGATTATGACGACTTAAACGCGTCAAAGGTAGACAATTTTCTCCCATGAAAAATGTATGACGAATTAATAACAGCTAATTAATGAACTGCTCTTTTCTTTTCATTCTGTCACTTAACATCCATGATGTTGAAACGAACATTGAAACAAATGATGTCAGTATTGAAGTTGATGCACTTATATATATCTGCAACTTTGACTGCGATTCCGAGATATAGATAGGAAATACAGCATACCAAAAGTATGGCCACAAAAATCAAACGTATTAAACATTTACACCATGCGGATAGCAGACGAGGATTTACGTTACACTCTCTTTCCCTTGGCTTTATTTTTCCGAGCGTCGATTTAGATTTTCCCTGCATCGAGTCTTGGAGGGCATCGAAGTCCGGCGCAATTTTCGGCGAGGGAAATGTCGGGGAACAAAAAATTGGGCGGCTTTCCAAAGTGCGATTACACGAGGTCTGCGGCTGATGCGGAATGCATCAAAGTTCGAGGCTCAACGTCGCTCGGTGCAACGTATATACAGTTGCAGCAGTCACACGTGTATATATATATATGTATACATGTACAAGTATTTGGCAAACAACTCGCGTCGTCAGTTTGAACCTGGGACGAACGCGGACCTTACTTATAGACTCGACCGAAGCCTCGCTTAATTTTTCATCCGGGCGCGAAATCAAGGGCAGGACAAATCGATATACGCTCGCATACGTGCTGAACGCGCCTATAGTCCTGCGGCTACGGCTCCGTATATACTTAATTAAAAATACGCGATTGTAAAAATTGTAAGCAATGTTGAAACGGATGTTCTTTGTTTGAAATGTTTTCATTCGCATTGAAGAACTCGTATAGGGACCTATCGCGTTTGGGTTGATGATGATGGTCACGACATCGATGACAAAATATGCTTTTATATGAAATAATGAACAAAACTGATGATGGCTTTATAAGAGAGTAATTTAAGGCATCTGATAGCACAAAATTGACAATAGAATGAGAAATAAATTCATCGATCCATCTTTACACTTATATAGAAGTTTCACGTGGCAGAAACTATATATATTCGAATAAAGGCCAGTAGGAACCACCCACTCTGTCATCTGTTTTACCGGAAGCATCGGCGGTCAGAGGCCTCGTCACCTTGGAATGTGCATAATTATATAGCCATGAAGCGTATAAGCCCCTGGCGATTAAGGAACGCATTAAATGTGAATATGATTTGACCTTTGGGTTAAATTTCCTTGCAGAATGTTTTCTGATGTTTTGTCCACATGTGGTTGTACCACACGCAGAGACAGTAGTTTTTACATGTGATTTCATCAGTCTAGTATGTTTGGTCGTTAAACTGGAGTATATGCTTTCTTGAAAAATTATCGTGTGGTGGTGATCGATGTGGGGCGCGGCACAAAACATATTTTAATCCTAATAAGGACCATCCTCATATATACATACAGGGTGTCTCAGAACTGGCAGACATCATTTCAGGAGGTGATTATATAGTTTATGAAATTTCAAATTGGATGTTAAATAATTCCGAAATTCAACATGACAGACACAAGATGACTGTACATCACCTTCTGTCTGAAGTGGTTTTGTTTCACCGTATATAAAACCATTGAAACTGTTTTAACATTATCACCACCTGAAGCGTGTATTCCGGCCCTCTATAAGGGATAAAGAACATTACCGAAATTGATAGGATATTATGTCTTTTTTTTTTTTTTTTATCGATGCAGTAATTTAGTTTCTTCATGCATTGTTTATGTGTTCTTTTTCATTTAAGTCCATATATAATTGTACAGCTTGACCCAGAACTGACGGATGTTATTTCAGGAGGTGATTCTTTACAAAAAAAAAATTGTTTTGCTAAAGTTTCTTTTGTTAAATTTAAATTATGGAAAATTTAATGATCTCGAAATCAGTGCATATCCAAATGTATAGGAATTCTTATGTTCTAAGAGAAACAATTTTACACTATAATTTTTTATAAAGGATAAACCGCGCCTTGATCGACGAATTTCAATTGCTCAGCAAATAGACGGTAGATACGTAAGATCGAATTTTGGTAAAGGACTTTTCGATTTCTAATTTTATAATGAATCACCTCCTGAAATGACATCCGCCAGTTCTGGGTCATTCTGTATATATAGGTACAGATAATACCGTAAATTTGGTATGGGACATGACTGCGGAATATAAAACATGCAAATGTATGTAAAAGTCGTCATAATTAAAAGGCAGTACTCATATACATATATATATATTTTTTTTTTAGGTTTTAAAATGGTGAGAAAATACATTGAAAATACACCCATTTATTAAATAACTCAATATTTCAACATTTTCAACACCTTTTTTCATTCCATAAAACGTAGTGCCTGGCAATAGGATTAATATATAATTTAATTTGATCAGGTTATATATATTAGTAGTATCTTTTATGACGACTGTGTGTTACAAACATTTGCATGTTTTATTTTTCGCTATCATTTCCGAGGCTAAATTCACGAAGACTGTCATATTAAGGGCCAGATGCCTTCGTAAAAACCTGACAACAAACAATACTCTCAAAGAATAGTACGAACATATGTAACACACATATATGTGTATGATACATATATGATCGTGATCATTCGAGTTGTTTATAGGTCCGTGTTATTGAACTATTTTTGGGAGTTTCTGGGTAATAATATTTCACTGATGTGTTACTCGAAGATATAGTCAACATTACGCAAGTGCCAGTCCGGGATTGACATCTATATTTATACGCGTTTTGCAGAGAATCGACGAATATTTCATACGTATATTTTTTTTTGACAGGCATGATGTTTTAAGGGATGATAAAAGATGGAAATGTTGAAATATTGAGTTATGTAATAAACGAATGTATTTTCGAATCTGATCTGCGAAACATTTTCATGTCAAGGCTAAAAAAAAGCACAAAATAAGTAGTTTTTTTTTTTACCATTTTAGAGATAAAATAAATAAATAAAATAAACAGTAATGGTCATGTAAAGTTGTATTGAAATTTAACTTTACGATTCATATTTAAAAAAAAAATTATTATTACATCCTACTTTTAGACATACATTGAAAAACACTAGTTTTTTTTTTTTTTTTTTTTTCGTAATTAAATATATATTTGACCGATTGTGCATTTCACTAATTCATGCATTCTACCAGTTGTTCGTTCAACCAATCGTACCTATTGAAATTAAAAAAATCAATATTTCCCGCAATGTATGTCTGAAAAGGTACGAAAATATAACCAGGGTGTAAAGTGTACTTTTACGCACGAGTTAGGTATCCTCTATTTTTTGTATTTTAGTAGGTAAAGATAATGCTTAAATTACTTTAGATGACTCGTATTAGTGTTTAAAGTCAACATTTACGGATTATGGATGGTATCATGCGTGAAATAAACGAGTTATACACGAATTGAAAGAGGCATGCGTAAAGTTAAATGCATATCATTGATATTTTCACTTTACGCACGTCATTTTCCAGTATGCAAAAAAGTTTACTTTACGCACAAAAATTAAAGTGACCTCGTCGCCAATTTTCATGGCCTTATTCGTATTCAAAGCATCAAAATACATAAATATACTAAGTTTTACAACTAGATCGCAGATATGAGCAAATGTATTCGGAAATACATTCGCCATGCTAAAAAGAGTAAAAAAATTTCAATTCCTATTTTCATCCCTTAAAATGTCATGTCTGTATAGGAAACAAAATTCTAATTAAATATTTTTCGATTCCCCGTACAAAAAACGTCAATCCCGGAGTGGCACTTTGGTATAGCGTTACTTGTAAGACGTCTGGAATGAAAGTGATATCTTTCAACGTCCATTGCAAGGGGGGAATATAGTTGATGTCACCTGAAGGTTATTTGTTAAATGCATCACTTTTAACTTTCTGTTTTTTTTCAACGAACCTTTTTGAAAATTGCGAGTTTAATCTTATTTTATTATTAATATAATTTCTTATGGTTTTTGTATTATTTGTTCGGTGTCACTGTTCATAAGAAATCGGTACCATATTTGAACGTACATATACAGGATGACATTGTATAATATGCAACACTTGGAGGAATCGTATTTATATGGGTATGTTTGTTTATTCAGTCAATATACTGACTCGTTTGAACTTAATTTAAATTACAAAACTTTTGTTTTATTATATATCATTTGCGATTCAAAAACAGATTCATATAAACAAGTATAGTCAAGACACCTGTTACGTCTGTTTAATGCACAAAGGAATAATTAACTTTCTATATATTAATAGCTTATTTTATAAGGATGAATTATGAAAGTTGCTTTTGGGATTTCAAAAGAAATAGCTGGCAAGGATCTGGATGCAATCAAGGATTTCGAAACGGCAACAGGTCGTAAACACCTTTACATAATGTCCGTATACCTCTAATAAGCAGCATTAGTGAATGTTTAATCAATAACAGTATAGACGAGTGAAATTGCAACTATACTATTGTTTGCTTAAAATATAGAATCAGTTGAAAGATATGTATCACTTCATACAAAATCCCTTAAAGGTGTTTTCAAAGTGTTCCACTTGTATAAATGCGATTTTTCAAAAGTACATTAATATTTATCTGGAATATCTGGAATTAATTCATTAAAAACCACTCATTTTAATGCCGATAATATCTGTGAATTCCAAAAAAAAATAAAAATGGTTTGTTTAATTTAGAAATTATAAAAATCTTTTATAATCTATTATAATAATTGTTGAAAAAAATGATTTAAAAAATGCACTATAAGAAATTTATTACCGAAATCCATCATCAGGAGTTTATTGATTTTGGATCCGTGATGTCGAATGTAAAACCATTTAAAATCAACACTTGACGTTGACGTCAGAATATTTTGTGTTCAACGAAAATTATAAAAGATATTTAAAAAATATCTTTTTTAAATAACAGGTATATATATATATATACATATATACATATACATTTTTTTACGTTTTTCGGCTCCAGCGTTTCGATTCCCAACATCATAAAATAATATACAACAATCTACCGTAGTTACGTAATCGATTTGCGAAGCAGGTCGTTTTTTTCCAAGATTGTATGCGTTAATGTGCTAATCCTATTATCATCGTTTACGCAAACTCCAAATATAAAACATATACATCGATATGTATACATTGTATTGGTGAGATACTAGTCATTATAATAAAATATATATAATAAGCAGATATATCAACGTAATTTGTGTTTTGATATATAATGAAATGGATACCTTTTAAAATTCTAAATTGCATGAAAATATTTCATTAACTGTTTACAATTGTTAATAATTTTGCAATTTTTATGTGCTTTCAGGTGGGACCGAAGGGATACTGAAACAATGACGTTGAGAGAAAGGTCGTGAAATATCTTTAATTTTTTTTTTTTTTTTTTTGTTGGTGATTGCCATTTCAAGGAATACCGCAATGGCGACTTCTAACACAGGAGGCCACACAAGGAACGGTTCAAGTTCGAGTATGTTCGCGCACAGGCGAACCGAATCCGGTGGAGGAGGATTCATCGGCCACAAACGCTCGGAAAGCGGTCACAGGCGTACCGAAAGCATATCGAGCGTATTCGGCCACAAGAGGTCCGAAAGTGCTCACAAGCCTGGCGATATCATTTTCGGCCATAAAAGGTACGAATTTTTTACGAGATTTTTTTTTCATGTACACATATAGTTTCAGTCTATATAAAGTTATAGACAAACTCGATATGTATTCGGGTTTTGGGCGGACCAAACCAGGCTGCAGGCAGTGAAGAATTAGATAACGTTCCATTACACGATAGTTGTGCCTCTAAAAATCAGGTCTGAAAAAAAATTTAATTATTAATAATTTAATTATTTAATTCAATTATTAATTCGAAACAACAATACCGTATGATGCGAAGAATCGATTAAATAGTCAGTTATTGTTAAATTTATTGAATTAAAAAAAAAAATAAAAAAAAAAAACATATTAAAACCTTGTTTTAAAGCCTGGACCACAATTATAGAAAAATTGGAATTTGGAACGTTATTCTAAGTCTTTATGTTGCTTTCTGGTTCTAACCCACGTGGAAATTGCCAGGTCTGGTCCCAGGACATTCATGTGTAAAGAATAAAAAAATTTAACGTCGCATATGTTAAATATATTTTTGCTCATATGGCTTGACTGTACTTGATGAATATTTTCTAATGTTACGTTTAATGAAAACAGATTTTCATTTTTCTTACATATTTATATCCTCGAAGTTAATTGATTTAAAACTCTTGTTAAATAGGTCAGAATCAGGCAGCAACTGGCATCCTGGTCACAGGAGGAACGAGAGCATGTATGCCATGACGGGCCTTTATGCCGAGAGCACAGGCACCGGAGCCGCTGAAAATTCGGACCTCAATCAAGCTAGTAGCAGTAGACTGACTCACGACACTGTTATTAGGTGTCATAGTAGAAATCCAAGTTCCGGCCTCGTGGACCACAGGTAAAATTATCTTTTATAGAAAATAAATAGAGAATATATAGAGAACAATAAAGCACATTCTATTTTTTTCTTATTGCAAGATTTGACGAATATAAAATGAACGACCCTGTATTTGCGACCGTGTCCTGATCACCCCGATTAATGATCTTTCATTTACAATATTTTAATTTTTACAATAAAAATCGAATAGTAGCCAATTAAACTCTATTAAACAATATTATGCTGCAGAAATTACGATGCATGATTCGCTTGTTTTCAGATTTGTTCTTTATATAGTTTTGATAAGATGAGGTGCTTATCGTGCAATTATTTTACATGTGAATTGGCAAATCAAAATAAAGAAATGCTATATATTTATATACTTTTACCTAAACCATTTCATTGATGAGGACAATACTGTATACAGTTTTAATGTATACGATTTCTGATAAAAACGTTAAAATTTTTGAAGCATCGTTTGCATCCGCGCATTAATCAACATGTAATCGACGCTGTCTTTTAATAGGTTTTTAATTAAGAGATAATGACAAATGAGTAAATCCAATGAAAAGAAGTAAAAATGCGACTTTACTGCATGGCATCGCGCAGGCTCCGTTATTATCTTCTCTGCGAAGGGGTTATTGTTATCGTTATCAGCAGGCCAAATATTTATTTCACTAAACCTCCACGAGTCAAGTAATAATTAAGAGATTAGATAAGAAATTGCATTTTAACACCCACCACTTAAGTTTTTAACCGCGTCAGTATATATTTTTATGGTGTGTTTACACTCGTAATAAATTTAAGTGGGCGGAAATAAGACACCTGCTTTCGTTGCAGGTATATCATTTGGGCTATTTTTCTTTTTAAATTTATGCGTTGATGCTCTAAGATTTGAACATTGCATAAAAATAGTTATACACAGTAATCTTGAGTTTTCATGTATAAAATCGGCAAATGGTTAATAAATATAGTACCTGTACACGATGAATGAATATATACTAAAGAACACAAATAGATCGAGATTAACAATTGATGGAAATATATGAAAAAAATAAGTTTTTCTTCTTTTTCTTTCGGTTTTCTGCTATTAATTCACAACGAGCGCTTACAAAGCTTAGAAAACTTCTAAATTTACGAATCCAGTTTGCGGCAATTTGTTCTGGTTCTATTCTACGTACACACACACATATATATATATATATATATATATATATATACGGATAGTAAAACTGAATAGAAATGTTTGTATTACGTAATGTAAAACTTTTACTTGACGTGAAATAAAACATTTTTTTCAATAAATTTGAAGCGAGTATACTGAAAATGATCTTTATTGACCATTTTTTTAACGTAAATTTGAAACACACTAATAAAAGCATTAAATTTTAGGTCCTGGATAATTTTAAATCGTGGGTCACGAGTTTTTTGTTCCAGAAATGCATCGGGAAAAAAACAATTTCGGAATTGGTGTGTTTAAGAGCACTAAACAAATACGCTTAATCGTGAGCTTTGTAGTTATTTCAAATCGGTTTCCGCGAATCATTTTCAGTTGTCAATATATATATATATATATATAGATATAACGCAATGAGCGTCCATTAAGAAACATGTGGTAATCCATTGATCCACCCGGTGGCCTCTCGTGATAGTATATTAGAATAGCCCCTAAGGGCCAACAGAAAACACTTCGCCATAATTAAACCAGAATCTTCTCTTATGAAATTTGTTGGACTATGTCCTATATGAAAAAGAAAATCGTTAACCGATCATCTCACAAAACTACATAAATAAAAATAGTAATAAACGCGATATAATAAAAAAAGAACAAATTAATACACATTACTATACGAGAAGTCCATCTGCTTTACATGAAATTGGATATGAGATTTGAAGGAACTATAGGAATTGCATCCCTTATGATGGGATGATATGATGAGGGGCGATGTTCCATAAACCATAAAATTTATACATAAAGCTTTGATGATAAATAATATTGACCAAAATAATATTGAATTAACATGTCCAGAAAAGGACTTTATGAATGAAAAAATATTAATGAGACAGAAAAGGATCAGAAATTGGATTGAAAATGGTGGAGAAATATTTGCACTCATGAAAGAGAAGCATTCTTTATTATTTTCAATTCAAATGTTATGACTGTTTCTGACTCACAATCCTTTTCACTGGAGAGAAACTTTCGTGAAAAAGAAACCCTTAATCTGAAGCAGATTCAACTCTAACCAACTGAATATAATCGCATTAAAATGGGGATCCATTCCTGTAAAAGTAATTATCTGACATTTCTTAAAACCAAGGTAAATCATCATCTAAGGAACGAACGCGAATCGACTAATAATGTCGTCTTGCAATTTTGACGAGTCCAGCGGACTTTTAATACTATCAAACAACTCGATTCCCAGCGCATAAATCAAACATTTTTATGGTTGGAGACAGTCAAATAGGTATAATTTATAAAGAAAAAAGAGCGAATAGCAAACATGATTGACCGAATCAAAGGCTTTAGAAAAATAAAAATAAATCGAGAAAGATGATATGATATAACCACTATACATATATGTATAACAGAAGATTTGTGACGGTAGTGCGTCCGCTAATATAACGCCATGTTGCTCCTTAACAATAAAACCGGGAAACAATTCAGAAAACTGTTTGGCAACAAAAGCATCAAATAAATTACAGAAACAGCACACAATTGAAATAGTAGGTCCATAATTGCTTATGATGTGATGATTTTCGCTATCCTAGCAAATTAATGAACCATGCTTTTTTTGTAAAAATAAAATCACTGTGGTAGAAATTCGTCAGCTTAAATGAACTAATATGTTTTCCACAGTTCAGCTCGTATATGTCTTCTATATTTGTTACAAATATATAATAAAAATTAAAATAAAAAGAGGAATGCAATTTGAAAATCATGCGGCTTTGCGAAAGTTGGCCATATTTCATTGATCATATACTATATTTGTGTTTTGTGAGTATATTAGCAAAATGTGAATAAGCATCAACTTATTGGATGCGGATAATTAATTCGCGTTATCAATTCTTATTTCGCAAGAGAAGAAAGTAAAAATTGATTGATATTCAGTAATTGTGCAGGAATTGCATCATTAACTCTAATAAATGAAGTAAAGAGTAAAATTGGAATCATAGAAAGTGCGATCGCAGTCTCCGACCCTGACACGTATTAATCGCACGGCGAATAGGCGTCTTCGTGCTCCTTTCGCGATCGGGGGAACGTTACGTAATTTGGAAAGACACCCACTTGCGATTTCTTGCGTTATGGAAAATATTGCTTAAAAATGTAGTCTAATAGTTTTAGTATATTTATATCAGTATTTTGCAATATTTGTTATTATAATAAAAAATGAAACAAATAATTAATGCATAGTATAAAAAGTATATGGAGTTCGAATCTTAACATTTATGCTTTATTTTTTTTTTTCACTTTCAGAGATTTTATCATCAAGTGTCACAGCAGGAATCCGAGTGCTTCCATGGTAGACAGGTAAAAGCTCTTCTTCTTGTTGTTTCTCTTTTGCAGTTCCTGTATTTAGGAAAATCTAATATGTTTATTAATGGTTTCCGTTACTGGGGAATATGTTCCCTACTTTTCATGACTTTTATTAATTTCTTATGTAAATTTTTTTTTTTAATTGGAAGGTGGCTCGAGCGAAAATAGACTAAAGACAGAGTGTCATAAAAAGTTTCCTCATAACATTCAATAACCCCACTTGTCATCCTGGGAAGTTTCAGACCCGGTTACTGAAACTGTAATTAACTTAGTAGTAATATATGGCTATGAATTGTAAAATTACGTTTCGATATGAATAATAACAGACTAAAAGACAGATCTTTATCAAAAACCACGTAGCCCTCTAAATTTCGGGTCCGGATCGCTCCGTCGAGCCATCACTTTATGAGAGGATCGTAAAATGCAACTTTCCGAGATGTAGACAAGTTCATCTCTGGTATACCTTCTCCAATTTGTATCATATTGAAAGCTGTTTTGAATGTTACTAGTACGTCAGTGAATATTGTAATTTATATTTTTAAGAATTTTTACTGATTTGCACGCATTGTGGCTAGAGCATTTCGAGTTTAGAGAGGAATCGCCAATACCAGAGAACACTGGGACGACAAGGCACATGATGATATCTTTGTCAAGTAGTTCACTACTTATAAAGTGACGATATTTGACAAAGTTATTTTAATACAGGATTTCTATATTGATAAATTTACTACTTGAACGGCGTTATTGAAATTTCGTATTGTTTCGGAGGTTCAGCGAGGCTTGCCTGAGCGCTGTCCAAAATGCGACTTGCGTAGACGAATGTGCGCCTTTACTTCGATTCCATTATAGTTCCATTATAGACATTAGAGAATTAAGAACGAAAGTTTTGTAATGCGAATCAAAAACAATCGAGACATGGAAATTCAGAGATATGGGCAGTTACGGCGTGAGAAGTGCGCGCTATATAATAGGTGATAGAGTTTTTGAATGTTATAATAGAATGTTACATAATATTATTATTTTTTTTAATGCGATTGGGCTGAAAGCTTAAATCTATTCATCCTAGGACGCGTGTGATCAAATAAAACCAATTTGACCTTGAATCTATAGAATATTGTTGACGGAGGCCTTCAGCCTGTATCATGGAGTTTACTTTCTTTTCGTCCTTCGATATCAATATTTTGTTGAACCAGCACTGCCAATCCAATTATTTAAATTTGTTTTCGCTAGTGAAAGTTTGGTTGCCAACGTATTGAACGAAAAGTTCCAAACAATTTGCACTTCTCATTCTGTCCCGCAGATTCTACAACCATCTATAATATTATTGTGGTATGCACAGGTTTCCTCCTGGCCATACGCACGCATAAGATTAGATCAGTACTTGGTCATTCCGACAATAGTCATTTGAAAAAACAACAGCTTTTTAATGAAGAGCCTCGATCTACACAACACTTTTAAAAATCCAGAATTTAAAACCCCATGCATAGTTTGTCAACTGTGAATTTTGAGACGTTTAACTTATTCTTGTTCTATTATTTGCACCGTCGAATCTCTTAGCCCTAATTTTTCTACCGACTAGTTTTATGTTTCATGGTCCAATTCGACTTCATTATACAAGAAAGCATTTCTACTATGTTCTTCAGGGAATGACACCATTCGTATCTATGGATGGTTTGTCTCTGCAAGCTGTGGAAAGGTCCAAATCTTCCAAAATTCCTTCGAATCCGGCAAAAGTCCACCTTTGAGACAAGTTCACTTCTACCCTCAGTAAGCCAAGATGATACTCTTTGCTAGATGTTTGTGAGTGGAAGTGGAAGTTCTTCATGCCTTACACAGTATTCCACATCTTTCCCTCAGTAATTTAAGGAACCTCCATGCGCCATTGTTCATCTTATGCTATTTTGCATGGTGCTTTTCAAAACTGATCATAGCTTCAGAATTCTGCAACTACAAAAGTTTTTCATATAGTACTTCCTTACAGAACTTCACTACCATCGTCGTGGACACTGAACGTGTTGTGAGCAGTGGAGCTTTAGGTCTAATATGAGACATTTTATCCTCGTGTTTCGACTTTCATTTCTTCATCAACCTCTTTCCGGATGATTACAAGTGAGCTTGAAGTCTCTCCTTCGAAACATTTCTTTTCACTTTGAGCGTAAGTTTCCTACTCGATGTGATTTAGCATATCACGCATTGTTTACGAGAAGCACAGCATCCGGTATAATTTATACTATATGCATAATAATGATAATGGTAATAATAATGTATAAAAGTTTTAAAAGGGATTGATGTAAAATTTTCCGCAAATATGGAGCGCTAAAGGCATCGAGGCGGACTTTTAATCGAATGCTTGCAAATATATTGAGCGAAATTTCGGACCAGCTTTATCACACTGCAGTGTTCCGCAGCGACCGGCGCGCGACGTGCTGTAGCCTTAAGATTTTGCGATTCGAAAGTATCCGGAGCTCTTTCTGCGAATACTAAGCACAGCCTTGTGGCCTGTACACAATGAAGTCGTTGGCTCAAAGCAAGCTGTATATATACATATTGCTTTGAAAAATTGATTATGTATATACACGATGTGATCCGCGAACGTTCACCGTGACGTCACGACTATCTATTAGAGTATATCGAGGAAAATACCGTATTGTCGGAAAATCGTCTCACGTTCACTAGAAGGTCTAAAAGCAAATGTGAATTATGTATACTTGCGGAACATTAAAATTGTAAAGCATGTCGAAAAAGTACAATAATATGTTTAATTCATAAAGTACAAAATTGCCATGAAACTCCAGGAGACGAGGTAGGCAACGACCGCCCTGGGCACCAGGTGTACTCAAAATCAGGGGTACTCAATAGTTCCGAATTAGCTATCAGGTGGCGCTCCGATTGACCCTTAACTGAAGGAACACTGGTGCTCTCTGCAATACCTCCAGCGCCACCTGCTCCTTGTAGTATTCAGTTTGACATATATAGATATTTGACAGTAGTGATCCCTGCCGAAAAAATACTATAGAAAACTATAAAAAAAATTATATGGTTTTGAATGTGTTTTCTGAATCGTGTTTCACATACAGAACATATGTTTTTCCTTATACAATATTTATAGTAATCTGTATGGTTTTCTGTATGGTGTTGCCCTATGAGGCATTCACTCTCCACAATTTATATGATTCAATAGGGTTCAGATAGTCTTCTATAAGGCATACACTATACAGAATATGTAGTTCCGTATAGTGCTCTATGAGTCATTCATTATAATACCATTATGGTATCCTATAAGTAATTTATAAGGTATTCACCATAAGTAATTTATAGGGCTCACTAATAGGTCTCTGTATTATGTTTTGTTATAGTATGCAGATAGCCTTCTATAAGGTATACACTATACAGAATGTATAGTTCACTATAGTGCTCTCTGTAGGTCCTCCATTATGTTATTAACATTTAGTCGTATCAAGATTTATTAGTTATATATTACATATGTTTGTTAAATATATCAATAAGTTATAGTTCCTTTTAGTTGTCCTAAAAAGTTGTTAAGTAAGATTTCAATCGAGAAATCATCTGCTTTTGACAGCTGTCCGGCCCGCCTATAGTTAAATCGGCTGACGACTTCCTTGACGAGAGGCGCGTCCCTCTAGTGGTCGAAACCAGAAATGCGACTTGAACTTATTTACTTTGAATGGGGAAATTACATATAAAACCATATTAAATCCTCAACATAATGAAACATACACATATCCAATGGTGCATTTCTTAAAAGGCCACATTGACCATGTACGCGGGAGTCGACATGTTTTACCCATATTGGGAACTATTTAAATCGAAAGTGGATTTCCGCATAGAAACTTATTGACATTGTGTATATGTTAAATCCATATTGGAACTTATTTACTTTGAATGAGGAAATTATATATCAAACCATATTAAGGTCTCAACATATTGAAACATGTAGGTTTTGTGTTGTGAATTACTTATACATACACATTCATGTGGGATTTAACTATTGTTGCTTATAGAATATGTATAGTTAAATTACTATTAAAATATTCATTCATATAAAGATGGTGTTTCAATTTCTGGAAAGGCAATCCAACGTAAAGCATTAGAAATTGCAACAACGCTAGGATATACAGAATTTGTGGCTAGTAACGGACGGATGCAACTTTTTAAAGAAAGGCATGGAATTCGCCGAATTTCAATTCGGGGTGAAAAACTGCCTGCAGATGTAACAGGAAGCAATGCTTTCTGTATTCGATTGATGAAATTGATCGCCTCTGAAGGCTTCAAGCCTTGAAAACATATACAATACTGGTGAGACTGGATTACAGTGGAATGAAATGCCGAAAAAGACACTTGCATGGACAGAAAATCGTGAAGACGGGTTCAAAGATCAAACAGAACGAGTTAGCATTATGACATGCGCGAATGCAACTGGAACGCATAGAATTCCACATCTGCTTATTGGAAAAGAAGAAAATCCTCGATGCTTCAATGTGGTTAAAACTCCGCCATTAGTTTATGCGAACCAGGAAAACAGTCGGATGGATAAAGACATTTCTTATGTGGTACAAGGGAATTTTTCTGCCAAGAGTTAAAAAACATAGGGAAAGCAGCAGCGAGAAAATTCTACTTCTTCTGGATAATGCTCCTTCACATCCAAGTGAAGGAGAACTGAACGCTATTGATCCGTGTTGTGTTGTGAAATATTTGCCACCAAATGTAACTTCTATTATTCAGCCAATGGATCAAGGTCTGATTGCAGCATTGAAAAGACATTATAAGAAGTATTACCTTCCAGAATTCCTTCTTTATGAAGGAACAGAAATTATAGAAAAATATCTCAAGTTCCTCAAAGGATGGAATCTCCTGTCTTGCATTCATGCATTATCCAATGTATGGGTAAATGTAGATACAAGTATATTAAAAAATGCATGGAATAACATTTTGCTACAACAAGGTGATCCTATTGTCAACAGTGATACTGATGACATTGCTAATATGATGACCCATGCGTTCGGAACTTCTTTCTCTGCTGAAGAAGCAACTGAATGGTCGGAATCCGATCAATCCGATTGCAACTCACTTGGGTGGCCACATCAAAGCGTCGAAGAAATCACAGCTGAAATTACCAACTGTCCGACAGACAACCCATTACCTAACGAAGATGACGAAGATGACGAAGATGAAGAAATTTCGGAAGAAAATTTTGACGATTGAACAAGCAATTGTACTCCGGTATCAGCCGAGACAGCATATACAATTCTGGAAAACAAGCAATCGACTCGCTCATGACAAGTTGGGAACAAGATCTCATGAATTGGTGTATGCGTACATGTTTTTTTAAAAAATAGGATCCGTTGTCGCTGAACAAAAAACGTACAGATCACATATTTTATAATCAAATGTAAATTGTATACATATTATTTGGAAAGTTTGTTTGCTTATTAAATATATATATATATATATATATATATATATTCCAGTGTTTTATGAAAAGTGAATTTGCCATTCTTCATTCACCAATTGATGACCATTTTTCTTATTAGCGACTCGTTGACCTTGTAATTATATGCTTAAAATGAACACAATTAAGATCCGAACATTTAATGGGAACATGTTCAATCAATAGATCGTTATATTTAATTTACGTGTTGAGGATTTTGATCGTTATCAAAAGTTGATGAATATATACAAAATTGGTTGAAATGATAAATTAATAATGAGTAATAGTGTTGTGCTTAAAAACAATGTCATTATACAAAACCATTACTATACAAGGCCAAATGGAACGGTAACATTTAATAAAATATTATTCTGAAAATTAATAATTAAATAGATTTAAATAATTGATGCCCAGTGTGGGAATTCTTCTAGTTTACCCCAACGAGATGCCAACATCGGCTCGCTCGGTGGGCAACGTAGAATATCTTTTATTACTATACGTATTTTTGTTGGATCTCTTTCAATATGAACAATTTTAAATTTGATAATAAGTAAAGAAGCAACAACAAAATTCTGTACTAAATTTCATTGGGAAAATATATGATAATAAAAGATTGGTTGAATGTAAACTTCAAGAAATAAATTATTTTTCCTTATTTGCAGTAAAAACAATTTGTTTCCACAAGTTCTCAATCAATTTTAAAGCAATTTCATTTGTATATTTTTTAGAATTATGTAGATTATATATAGAGTCAACTCCTACCAAGGCTCCAAACTAAAAGACAAACTTATAAATCACTTTTAATTTCGTTATCGAATATATATATATATGTATATCCTTATCAGATTCTCTTTATTTATTTGATGAGGAATTTTTAATTATAATATATTATAATTAAAATGTTATGTTCTTATATTATATGTATAATATAAGATAAGAACAAGAAATTGTAAAAGTCATGATAAATAAACGTATTATACATTTTCAATATGTATATGTATATATAATTATCATTAAAATGTATTGAATTTATAATTTGTCGCCTGTTATACTCAAGGGGCAGATTGATAAATAGAAGAATGTTTTTCCTAATAAATCAACAAATAAGAATTATATTATTTATGTCTATTTATCATACGACTAAGATTATGAAAATATTACCAGGACCGAAAAAGAGAGACCAGAAACACCGCCTATCAATCCGGATTCGAAAGATTGCGGCATTTTGAGCTGCAGGCCCGTTTTCATTCAGAAATTCGCCGGTATAAAGGTGAGACCTGTCAAGATCGAATCTTAATTTATTATCCGTCATTGTTTCTTGACTTTAATGTAATATTGAATCAAAGCATGAACGAATTAATATCTGTGCAATTTTAAAAAATTCAATATTTTATATATAGCAACAATATATAGTAACAATATAATCGTGATATCTTTTGGGAAGAAAGATTTTTCAAATTGCGAGGAAATGAATCCCAAATGTAATTCCATTTGTAGATTTGTAAAAGTCAAATTACATATCATGACCCTTTTCTAAATTATTTTCGTTTAAATCTCGTACCATTTGTAAAAATCTGTCATATATTTTACCGCATCTGCAATATTTAGAGAAAATTGCACATTTGGTAGTGGTTAATTATTCAAATATAAATAATCGTGATAGGAAAGTATAATCGCAAAACATCTCGTACGTAATCATCTAGTACGATTCGAGGTTAGGCGTTAAATCGACATTTCGTCACTTTTTAGTTTTATTAGAAAAATTGATTATATTTCGAGTATTTATAGCATCTTTCATTTCCGTTCGAAAAAACAAGTCTCCCCCAATACCTGCTGTCTACGAACCAACAAAGGATTAAACTCGATAATGCTATCTTTTTCAACGCAACTTTCGATATGAAATGCACAGTTAAAATACGGGTAATGTATTTCATAATCCATATGTCGTTTGACAATTGAGGAGATGAATTTTTCGTTTCGATCAACGAATTTCGAGTCATTTTTTAAACGGGAGCGCTGTTCGCGAATTGCAATTTAGTTGAAAAACGAGAAAGTACGCACGAAGGTTAGTTTTTCCATGTATAAGCTTGACACGTCGTTTGAGAATATCGAAGTGACATTTCTAAGTGCATGCATTTGTGATGACGCTTGCGATTTGAGAAAGTACCCTTCGCTATATTCTTAATTACGAAAATGCGACTGGTGCAATTGTCAAACTGCACATTCTAAAACCTTTCGCGTATCTCAATTTTCTAAAAATGATTTATTTCATGCGAATGAAATGACGCGTTTAATTGTGCACATTATTATCATAATTTATTGATTACATTTTTTTTCATCAGTAATTATGAAAAAATGAGTACTTCTCTTACTTGCAACGAACAATTAATTAATTTCAATGTTCTATTCTTGTTACCAGTAAAAACACACTCATGCGTTTCAAATAATCTTTTTGTTGTAGCACATATATATATATATCTACTTTTTAATTCATATTCATGCGAATAACCGACACGTAGTAAAGTCTAAGATCATATCGTGAGAAGCAGTTCTATTATTTTCAGTTATTGTACATATGGACATTGCTGTATACCGTGTACAATGTATAGATATTCCAACTCTCTTAGCTAATGTGTATTTGATTGATGCAATGATAAGGAAATAAATTACATACACGCTCGGTATGATTTGTTAGAATTGACATTATTATTTCGATTCCACAGGTATTCGTGTTCCTTTTGTCATTCCTTGTGACGGTCCAACAAGCCCTTAGTTCCGGTTACATCAATTCCGTCATCACTACCATCGAGAAGAGGTTCGAAATTCCATCAAGTCTTTCGGGTCTCATCGCAAGTTCCTATGAAATAGGAAACGTCATTACAGTCATCTTCGTCAGTTACCTCGGAAGTCGCAGACATATCCCAGTATGGATTGCCATTGGTAAATATGAGTTCTCTTGATACACGAAACTCCTTTATTTTTTAACATTTCTCAAATAATTTTTATTTTTCTCAGTCCTTATTTTTTATTACGTCATTACGTCATTAATTTCCAATCATTGCGCCTTGCAATTAATGTAATTCATTTTTTTCCGACGATTAAGTATACCGTAAAGTAAACGACAACTTTTACAATACGTTTAGGCGCAGTAATTATGGGACTGGGTTCCATGATCTTTATGGTGCCGCACTTCACGGCAGAGCCAAATCTCACGACCGTACCGACCAACTTGAGCTCCGACAACATCTGCAAAGGAATCTCTTTACGGGAACAGGATATGGGATTAGGTATGATTTTTTCATTATTAACTATTTATGCTAAAGGCTACGAGGATTTTTCTTAATTATTCTTTAAGAAATTGACTCGTCACTAAAATTTAATGTAAATGTAGCCCAAGTAATTGGATTGATCACATATTTTACTCCTCGTGCATTCTTCGACTGTTTGTCGGTAAACTTGTGCAATTCCATTCGTTTTCATTGCCCTTCATATTTTGATTTACTTCTGGAGTTCAGGGGCCCAAAAATTGATGCCATTCTTTTTTCATGAACAATCTGTAATCATGAAGATAAAAGCGAGTAAATTATCACGAAAATTGAATATTTTATTTCTTTTATTTATACGAAAGCAGAATTCTTTGTTACAGGTTATGCCCAATTATCGAGCTTCAGTTTTATGTGTGTGTGTGTGCGCGCGCGCGTTTGTGTGCGTATCGAAAATGAATGTGGTTTTATTATGTCTTTCAATAGGTCGCCTATCAACTGGACTTTCGGCACCACCATTAGGATCGCACAATAATTTACGGGGTGACAATTGCATTCAGGGTTCACCGTCGACTACTGGACCGGTTATGCTTTTCGTACTGGCTCAGTTGTTGCTGGGGTGCGGTGGATCCCCGCTCTTCACCCTCGGCACAACATACATCGATGACCACGTGAGGCCGGAAAGCGCATCACTTTATATTGGTGAGTTTTCAATGCACATTTACATACATAATAATTTCATCTTTTCCGAAGTAACAAATTCGATTAATATATACCGCTGATGAATTGATTCTTTTTTTAATTGCTGAATTCAATAAAAATAAATGAAGCGAGGTGTAGAAATAGCAGAAGGAATATTGATGACGCTTGCTGCGGTTATTATTACTAGAATAAATTACTACAGAATAATAAAGAATACATTATACCCAAGCATATTCAAGTCATCTTAAAAAACAAAATTATTTTTATATGATTTTATCAGTTTTTCTTTTTAATAAACTAAAATAATTAATATTTCACCTTTAACAGTTATAAATAACAAAATTTATGTCTTAAGCTATTTTCAGTATTATTTCTCGTATTATTCATATAGATCACATATACTATATGTGAAAATAAAAATCTTTATGTTTAGATGTAAAAAAGATTTTTACCCTAATAAATCAGCTATATGCAATTGAATGTAATTAACGCAATTAACAAAAAAAAAAAAAAAAAAAATTATATTTCACCTGAAAGAAATATTAATGATTATTAAATTTGTTCCCAGGATGCATGTACAGCATGGCTGCCTTCGGTCCCGTCTTGGGATTCCTTCTTGGCGCTTACCTTCTTTCGTTCCACATGGATTCATTCGCTGGAACGAGCATTAGCATCGGTGAGTTCAACGATTACAATAATTACGTATCTGCAGTAAAATTAAGTGCTTTGTGTGTCTTGCAGGAAGGTTACGTTATTAATTTTACTTTTAATAGAATTCGCTTTTTATTTAATGATAATTATCGTAAAAATAATCGTCGTTTAAATAATATAATTGTTTGGTAATTGGTTCACTTTATGCAATTTCCGGTTCATAATTTGTTTTTATTTTATTTACTTATTTATTTATTTTTGGTTTTCATGGTACCAGGTAAATTAATATAGTGAATTGTACTTGAAACAGAATTTAGAATATACATATCAACAATGTCAGAATGTTGATAAACGCAACTTATTAATATTTCTATTAATATTTTTTTCTAGAACCAGGGGATCATCGATGGGTCGGAATGTGGTGGGGAGGTTTTTTACTTTGCGGTCTGTGCCTAATTTTGGTCGCCATTCCGTTCTTCAGCTTTCCAAAAACATTGCAGCGCGAAAAGGAAAAAATACGCATCATCGAAAAAAATAAACAAGCTGCGAACAAAGACAAAGATCAAAATAAAGAACCTAAAAAAGAAATTCTTGACGACACTGGCTACGGGAAAGATGTCAAAGGTTTGAGACGTTTGGTTAACAATTGTCAGTACAGTTTTAAGGTTTACGTATACGGAAAGATAGATTGGCGTGACCATACTATATGTCTGCATCGACTACATAAAAGTGAAAGTATTGTCGGTTTACCTGTACGTTACTTTTTTTTTATGGTGTAATTTAGAAAGTAACGACATTATAGTTATTAATAATTATTATGATTAATCGAAATATTAACATATCGTAGCATAAAAATCAGAATGTACGCGAAAGTAGAGTTCGGGGGGCCAAATCTTGCCAATACTTGAGCGCCCCTTTATTTTCCAATTTTGATCAAGGTAATATACATTATCTTGTTGCTAAAAGGACTGGTAAAAGATGATTTTTCAAACAATCCCTGATGAAGATGGTGACTATATATTAACGGTCAAAGTCATTCGCGCTTTAAATAGGCATCACTTAAAGTGCCACATTAACTTGTCATAAGTATTTTTTAAGTGTGAATCTATACGTACATTACGAATTTTACGAAGGGTTCGCGAATGAGTTGATTTTATTTTTATCATCATATGTACACGTACAACATTTGTTTTTATAATTTACCGTTACTGTCTTCATTGTCATACTGACTAATGTTTTACCGGCATCAGACATTCCACGAAGCATGTGGCGGCTGGTTTGCAACCCGGTCTACGTGGTGACATGCTTGGGTGCCTGCATGGAACTCGTCATCGTCTCCGGTTTTGTCGTCTTCCTGCCAAAGTACCTCGAGACGCAATTCAGCTTAGGCAAAAGTCAAGCGAGCATCTTCACGGGCTCGATCGCGATCCCAGGTGCGTGCATCGGCATCTTTTTCGGTGGCTGTCTCCTGAAGCGACTGGAGTTGCGGCCCAAGGGCGCTGTGCAGTTCGTCCTCGTTTCAAACGTGATCTGCCTGGTCTGCTACGGCCTCCTCTTCGTCCTCGGATGCGACAACGTCAAGATGGCCGGCACGACCATCCCCTATTTCAACAGCAGCACCAAGGGCCCGGAGCCCTTCCAGGTCAACCTCACTGCCGCTTGCAACTTCGGCTGCGAGTGTCGCATGACCGACGTCGAGCCAGTCTGTGGGAACAATGGCTTAACGTACTTTAGCCCCTGCCACGCTGGGTGCACCGCCTTCAGCTCCAAGTCCAACTTTACCAACTGCGCATGTGAGTATTTGTTCAAAGTTGAAAATCTTCCAATCTGATTGAGGGTAACAATGATGGAAGTTCAACATTTAGATTTAAAGTATCAGAAGAATCTAAAACTTGTCGTTATTATGGTCGCTATTCCCATTCTGTCATTGGTTTGAGAAAATGAATAATTTCAGGTATCCACGGAAATTTAAGCATTTTGCCAGCAGTAGCCCCTGAATTTGCCGAGGTGACTGTGGTACCTGTCGCTACCGCAGGTCCGTGCACATCACCATGCCGGACTATATTTCCGTTTCTTATTCTGCTCTTCTTTATGACGTTCATCGTCGCGGTTACCCAAATGCCACTTCTGATGATAGTACTAAGGTAAGACAATATTGACGATCAAGGCTGGAATAGCTGAAATAATGAAAATATACGATGGATTATATGTTTATGCTCCCTCAAAATTAAATGCCGTGATTGTATACTACAGCAGAATAACAATATTTTCGTGCAATGCAGGTCCGTGTCGGAAGAAGAGAGGTCTTTTGCATTAGGTATGCAGTTTGTGATATTCAGACTTTTCGGCTACATACCAGCACCAATCCTGTTCGGTAATCTCATAGACTCCACGTGTATACTATGGAAAAGCACCTGCGGGGAGAAGGGTGGTCGTTGTCTTCTGTACGATATTGAGCAATTTAGATATAGGTAAATAGCATTGGCCTCTAAAATAGAACTCAAATACCCTTTTAACGGATCTATTTATTAATAAACATTATTAATTAATATCTATTTATTTTATTAAACAGAGATTCTCTATAGGCAGCCTAAATCGTTGCAGTAATAACGCGTTCGTCAATTTTCTTTCAGGTACGTCGGACTGTGCGCCGGAATAAAAATCTTGGCATTGGCGCTGTTTCTCGTCGATTGGTGGTTGGTCAGAAGAAGAAGACAAATGGAGGAACAATTGCCGCCGCTCACCGTCAATGAGCTAGTCGGCTCTATAATAAGTCTCGATAAATGTACGTGCACGAAAAATCTATTCTTATTTACCCGGGGAAAAAAAACAAATATTATTCGATAATTTAATTTACTTATTGTCGACAGTATTCGAAGAGAAGCCACATCATCATCACCAGATAGTGGACGGGGAAACAAAAATCGCCACATCACCGTCAATGACTTCGCCGATCGATCCGACGAAGGCAACGAACACCGGAGAGACGGAGTCATCTACCGAATTGTCGCAAGAGACGAAGAGCACGACGACTGATGTCTCGGATACGAGGCAGGCGTTGCTCAAGGATCCCGAAATCGAAACGAAGCCATCTATGGGCAAAATCGAAAATCAATCAGAACAAAGGGTTTAATGGCGGTTCGGTTCTAGACTTCGTGATACGAGAAAACTATGCTCATATATCGAACTCGTGTACTAGACTCGTGACAAGTCGCTTCATATTTCGGGAAAGATCCGACACCGTTTCATGTCATGCGTCCCTTGAGAAACATTGTCCGTATACCGAAATGTTAGAAGTATAGTTAAATGACGAAATTGTAAAGAAATTGAAACTTTTTAAATTTTGACATTACGTCGGACGCGAGCTTTTACCAAAACAGACAAAACATTAGGAAATTTGTACTTTTTTTTAATAAATAGATAACGTTCAGTAGTGCAAGAATAGTAATATAAAAATAGGCAATATAGATATACTTATATACGCATTTTCGAATGGCCATCATTCGTTTTTGTAGATTTATCAGTGACTCTTGCGAGGTGACCGTAGAAAATGGAAAACCGCACTTGATGAAATAATCATTAGTCCTAACGAGTTTTATATATACTGACTATCCGTACTGGAAATGCCCATACCTGATCCCATATGAAAATTCGTCGTGGAATCCTAGACACGAAAATGTTGTTTATTGGATTCAATAAAATTCTTGGATAGCTTTTAGACTATTTTAAACAAAAAAGGTCATTATACAGATGATTTAATGTAAATAGTTTTTGCAAAAAAATGTAATAAATATCGACAAAAATAATTGGGTTTTCTGTAAGCTTTAATAATTTCTATCTCGTCAACAATTCATTGTAAAATATATCCTGACATTTGAAATTTGTTAATAAAAAAAAAAAAAAAATTAACTGAGGCGATCTCAGAGAAGTAGCAAAGAATATTGTCATGTACAATATTGAATAATATCGAAGAAAGAAATTGATAAAATTCGTAGAAGATACGAGTTTTTGTTTATCCTATTTAAAAATATAATAAAAATATTTCTATTACATCGACGTATGTTATAAGCGGCTTAAAATAGTCTAAAGAATAGACCTAGAATTGTGTTGAATGGAAAAAATAGCTATGGGAATGATATGGGAATTTTCAGGAGGGATATTCGCGCCCCTCTAGACTCGAATGTGTGACAATATTTTAGCAAAGGTCTTTCCGGGGAACGCAAAACTGTATATCAGTCCCATATGCCGATCTGGCATTCCGAAAGCTCGAAACGACTTGTCACGACGCGGAAAAGAAATCGGCGCATAAAAGCCACGATAGACGATACGATTCTTTTCCGAAAGTACGGAATTGGCGGAAAAGCAATGAAGTGGGGCTGCATATCATTTGATCACGCAGTCAAAGAGCCGTCGATTGTCGCGCGTGCGAAAGATCATGTAAATACGAAAGAAAACTCCTGCCTTAAGAAATACAAGACTAGACAAACTTACGGTTTAACGTTTAATGGACTAAGTGAACGGAGCTAACGATCGAAATAATCAAGTTCTTTTCTTTTCGTTCGGGCGATCAGAAGGGCGTAGATAATTTTAGGGAAATTAGTCAATACTTAGGGTAATAAGCAGAGGGATGAAGCTGCGCGAATGCGTTCGAGGTCGACTGCGAAAGATTCGAACGGGGGAATAATATAAAGCAAGGGGCTGACGAGACGTAGAACAGTACTTCCAGGCAACGAAAATTCGTTTTACCAATCGCCGAACGAGACCGAAGTCGAGTCGAAAGCTCGGAGAAGAGCGAAGCGACAGTCGGAAAATGTATAGTTTTGTACCTGAATGTCTCTTCGATTCGATTTTTGTGCGAATATTGTAAAAAGTGCATGGAATCGGCTACGATAGGGACTTAAATACTCTAGCCTACACTACTAAACCCGATCAATTTTTCTGCCTTATATATAGATGCCGAAAGCAAACAAAAGATCATTGTGTTTTATTTTTTGCGAATTCTTATTGTCTACACTCGTTCTTTGTATATCAACACGTGTCGCTTTTTTCTCGGATACGTCGACGACCTGTATGGATTCACCTTTATACCGTCAATTTCCCCCGTAATGCGAACGGTTTTATATATATATATAGTATAGTGCGGGCTTGATCATTTAATTGGAGCGTCGGTGCGCACGAAGGAACGTGGGATTCCAGCAAGCGAAATCCTAGTGGGAAAATTTTAGTAATCATGTTTTTGCGGTGGCAACGAACAATTGTGCCATTAAGTTTTAATGCTTTTAGGTTTTAATTTCTTTTTATATATACAAACTCTCGTTTGTAAGGAAGTATTGAGCAAAAACTATTTTGTCGAAATTTTAGAGATACAATTTGTAAGATACGTTGAAGTTGACATTTTTTAAATCTCGTTTATAATTAGGATAGAACAATTCTTTTTCCACGTGCAAGTCCGGGGCGAATGAAATTGTAAGCAGGATATATAAGGTGCAGATAAAAACAAAGTGCTGTGAATATAGGATGAAATTATATACGACTTTGAATCAAATTTCAATTGAAAGCCCACGAACAAATGTCGATTCTCGATCGTCAATACTCAACTGAATTATATAGATATATACTATATATGCCTATATACCCTATATATATATATAGGGAGAGGGAGACAGAGGGGGAGGGAGCTCAGCAAGCGGGAAACTATCGAAAAGTAATGAAACTTAAAAGTTTTGAATCCTATTCACAATATTCAATTGTCACAAAGGTTATAAAAAGTATTCAACAGCTCTGAAAGTAATTAATAAAAATACCGAAGTAATCAAGTTTTTCGTTTCCTGGGAGAAGGGGATGTGGAGTGAGAGAGCTATAGTAGGCGCTGCGAATGTACATAAATAGTTGATTAGAATTGTTTTATATAAAATGAGGGGAAAATTACGAGGAAGGTCGGCTAACCAGGGATGTCGTTTCTTCGATGGAGTCAGTGGCGGGCGACGACTTTTTTAGTTTACTTAAAACACTCAGTTCTCCGACGCGTTGCGCTATAGGCGGCCTTTAGTCCTGCTATAACGTACCCCGTATATATAACTGTTCTTTCTTTTGTATTTATATACCATTGCGAATTACGCTGTTTTATCGTAATTATGTAGGTGCATTACACTCGAGCGAACGGCGTATATATATATATATATATATATATATCATTGGAATTCCGGTAGCGTCCGCAACATTCCCAGCGACAGCGGAGAAAGTCGCGCACGGAGACGAAACTATTAAGTATTAGGTTATAGGATTGAACACATAGTGATAAATCTACGAGAGAAAAATGTTATGTACATACATATGATTATTATATATACGATTATTATTATTAACGAGTAAGTCGCTTATATAGACGTAACGTATTTTTTGTAGGGACCATAACCTTTAAGAACGGCGAATTCCTCAGCTGCGTCGACGTGATGAGTGCTTCGAGCATCCCGCAGCTTGCTGGCTAAGTTACGGATATATATATACTCGAATGTCGTCTAATAAGACTCGCCACTATAATTGCGGTTTTTTCGTCCATATCTTTTCGAGAGCAATACGTTTCGTTTTCTCGCACTGAACCGACTTGTACCATCTCCCCGCTGCGAAAGCTAATGGTTTTACATTTTTCTCACCGTATTAGCCCGACAACCGAATACGTCTTTGTTATTCGCATTACATAGGTCGTTCAAGTTTTAGAAGAGTTTCTTTTTTCCATTATTCTCACGGATATATACACGTGAGTTTTTAAAAGTGATTTCTATTTTTTTTTTCTTTATCTTTATAATTAAGACAATTATAAGATAATTTTGCAATAATTTCCTTGCGATTTGTGACGGAAACGTGTTTTAAAACATGTATAAAAGTGAAAACATTTGTGCAATATATTCCGTGGAAGATTATATATAGAAGCAGGTGAAAAGAATTCATCCATTATTACATGCCCGATACATTTTCCACAGCGTATAGACACGTGAGGCAAAAATTAATGCGTTTATCGTAGAATTTGTTTATAATAAATCGTTATATCGACTTATACTTATGTCGAATGTAAATATCTTATGTATATTTTAATACGAACTTAGTATTATTTTTAGTTGATCGTAGAGTAATTTGAATTGCAATAAAAGGAGGAAACGTTAGTGACCTGTTTCCGGAAAATATAAATATGATGCTTTTATCAAGAAATTTTCTTGCAATAATTTTTATTTAAAGATCTGTATACAGTAGACGATAAATAAGTAAATAAATAAATAAATAAATATAAACATTTATACGCGGGAAGTATACAAAATGATTGATTGAAACGGGTTGGGAACCAGTCCAAATTTCGAATATATTTTTGTAATGTTTCTAACCTCCTCCAAGTTGCGGTGTGATGATTTTGTTTAATTATCTCAAGTATTTTCGGAGATTAGATCAAATTGTCCAGAAATTCATACATGAAAACAGAATTTTTTTCGAAATTGTCGAAACATAAAAATCGCGCTTGTTGAATCTTCCTTCAAACATACTTTGGTTGTCTCGTAGAAATTGTAACGAATTGTACTTTTTATATTATTTTAACATTAACAGAAGTAAAATGTTATTCGTGCTCGGGCAAATACGGTATTTTAACCGGAAATCGGCGACAATGTGTAAATGTAAAATAAAAAACATCAATGAACGACGCTTGAATGCACTATCGATAATGGACAAGCGAATTAATTATCGCTTTCGTTTCGATATTACAAAATTGCGTGGCAACACTTGTCGCAAACCGCATGGACAACAATGATGATGTACACTTTATTATGACGATTGGGATACGAATTTATTAATGTTCATATATATTTCAAAGATAATTTTCCTATTGCAGATTTTTTGCGACACTTTGCGTTTTTGTTAATTTCGTGACGTTTCCACCATGAGAAAAAATAAAGACGAAAAGTGATTTTGAGGAGCACAGTTTTTATAAAAAAAAAAAAAAAAACGGGACGCACATGAGACGCGGAAAAATGTTTTAAATTACCTTAAAAGGATGCCTTGAAGACGCAATGAGGAGTTCGAAATTGGGTGGAATATTGTAAGTAGATAAATCCGAGGCATAGGAAATTAACGCGATGACTGCAATGGCATAAATTGTGCATGAAATAAAGTGAGAAGTATGATGTACATTAGAATTCATTGAGCATTTCGATTTTTTTTACCTCGTCCAGACTTTTCCTTGTACATTTGTATATATATACTCATTACTGATGATAATAATACATCGGGTGGATCTGGAAAAACAGGTCATAACAGAACCTATATATTATGTGGCGAAGAGAAGCTGTCTCCGATTGGTTTCCGAAAGCTTGGTTACGATTGGACTTTAAAAATGTATGAAAAACAAATCATCCGGATATCCGGCTTAGATTATACATTCTTAAATTTAAAGGGAATTTTAAAGGCCATCGCTCATAGTAGTATATTATAAAGCAAGTTATTCTAATTGGGCCAAGTTCTCTGTTAAGTATACGATAAAATTTCTATGTTGTTTTTGTACATAATTCTAAGAAAAATCGCCAAAAATTTGATGGAAATTGCTATTTTTCTGGTAAAATTCTAACTTTTTCTTTAAAATACTTTTTATTTTGTTATTAAGCACTTTTCAATATTACAGAAACGATGCTCATGATTATAACGGTAGAATTATGTCCTATAATGGACCAATAACAACTACTGTTGCTGTTGTAAATTTCACTTTTGTTGTGGTCATACTCAAGTAAAAGCTAATTGTATCAAGACGTAATATGAGAATTGTTAAAATTGTATTCGATACCCTGACCGTATAGGGTTGCCGACAGGCGGACGCAGGGTTGAAGTCCCCATAAAGTTTATTTTACACTCCTGAACGATTCGAGATATCGATTTGGCTGTTATTACGGATAAAAAGTAATTTATTTTAACAACTATATTTTTTTAACTATTATACGTTTGTGGGTATTATGAAAAACGAATTTATCCATACAAAACTTGTGGATAACATTGATCAAATTCCTCTAAATTTGAGACAAAGAAATTTAAATACTAGAGTTATTTATAAAAATTGAGTCGTTAAATCCTTTAATTGAATATTTATTTTTCAATCAAAATGTAACACGGGTTTATGTTGTTTTGTATTTATGTAAATTTTGATAAAAATAGTTATTTCAATGAAAAGTCGTAATAACAGTTATTATATGATCGACATAACATCAACTGATTCGTGTACGTATATTTATTGATAGTGTAGTATTTATACTGATTGGCTAGTTTATCTTTTACGCAGTAATAATAGACCTCGAAATTCAAATCTATTCTTTTGCAACGAATTTCAAGCGACTATACGTAATCTTCAATCCATAATTTCTGTTTTCATTGTGATTAATTAAAAAATGCTCTCGGTGTGTTATCACGACTGTATATACTTATACGTATATACATGTATATGTATTTAAAATGGGATATTTCTTTTGTAATTTGATATTGGCAACACTTTCGTAATATCACAATACAGCTCATCGTTACTCAAGCCGCGATATAATCGGTCTAAGCTTTCTGATGTAAATTAGGCTATACACACACACGCACAAAGTAATGTGCTCCCGTGTGAATATATTGATACTGAGATTGAATTTAATATTTTCTTAACAATGTGGAAAATGATTTTCAATGAGCGAATTTTACTATTACTTTACCTATAGTATATGTTTGCAAATAATTATTTTATATATACAAAAACGGATTGAATCGTTCTGAAAAATCAATATCTCCCAAATTTTCCATAAGATATAGAACCATCAAAAAATATGGCTGAAATTGGTTGAAAATTAAACGAGGATATTATCCGAAATAAATTATTTACTACACTTGATGATCATTTATTATATATATGCGAAACTATTATAGCTTCCAATTTCTTCAAATGAATACCTGACAACAATTATCCGATATAATAATGAAATTAATAGCTATATCTACCACTAAATGTTGGTTATACGTTTCATTATGTTTAAATGGCACTGTCGCGTAAGTCAAAACTTTGCTTATACACCCTGTGCTGATATTGAAAGGAAACGCGAATTAAGGAACAGAAAATATCACTATAGGGACTCCATTTTGTCGAATTTCGCGACGGCGGACTTTATCCGCATTATGTTCTGAAACGTTTGCTCCAGATTAGAGATCAAAGAATCAGAGATATCTCTACTTCTGATTGGTCAATTTTAGAAGACTGATGGCGGTTTTATACAGTATATATAATACGGAGTATTTGGAGTACTTTTATTCATCATTTTCCTCAATAAACTTAGAAATATATAATTTTTTGAATTTCGTATATTAGTTTGTTCGAGATTGTGGATATCTCGGCATCTAATTCGTCAATAAAAAAAAAAACTAAAAAAAAAGAGTAACATTTAGATTCGATATTTTTCACCGCGAATTTTTATATTTGATCATAGGGTTATATATGTGTTTAATATTTTTCGTGATTGCACACATTGAAACGGTGACGCTGACTATCATACGGTTTCCGTATTCAATATGCCCGCATTGCATAACACACATAATATATTATTCAGCGCACTAGGTCAGTACAGGTAATTGTAGTACACAATAATGGAATACGGATATATAACAGAACTGCGTGGATATTTTGCAAAACTGATATCTTATCAGAACCTTGTCAATATATATATGGTACGCAGCACCGCGCCAGCCCTACCGGTACTATTGGCACGGTACTATATAGGCCGTTAGTTAATTTACAATTGTGAGATGAACTTTATGCAGCTGCTCAAGAAAACGGTCGCGATTAGAAAATTAGATTTTAAAATATGTTCAAAGAGAATTTTTCGAATTTGAGACCTCGGGAAAAATACTCAATAGTAAAAGTTGAAAACTCGTTGAAAAGTAGAAAATTAACAAGTGGATTAAAAAGCATAAAAAAAGGATTAATTTTCTTCATTTCCAATCCTTATTGTTAATCCTTTTTTATAATTTTGTATCGAGGACCAGGCTTCTTCCAAGGAAAAAACCTTCTTTTCTGGGATAGTACAAATATTGTAGAAATAAAAACATGTTGAGTGATAAAAAGAAATATAGATATAGAAAAATGACGATAGGAATAATCTCATTTTAACACGCAACTATATAGAAAAATATATTAGTTTTAAAACTTGAGGAAAATATATTCTAAGGAGATACCATCCTGCTCATGTAAATTTTTAAGTGTGCATGTAAATATATACTTTACATTCTTAACAGATAATATACTGTTTTGCCATAATGATTGTGGAGCATATAGGATTTAATGTTTCACTTTTCAAAATAATTTTTCTAGTCTAGATTGACATGAACTCAGTCGGTGCAAAAAAATATCGTTAATACTCATTCTTGAAAAATATATTTTAGTTTTCAGTTTTCAGTTTGAAGCGCGTGATGGAAAATGTTTCTTGAAAGTACATATTATACATACCAAATAAATTCCAACGTTTTTCCTCTGCGATTTATTTTAACATTATATATTATCAAAGTCCGGACAGTAATGGACAGCTGTGACTGACTTTCAAGTGCATCGAATGATAATTTTGCTGTGTCTATTGTAATCGGTATGTTCGCAACTATATCTTCTATACGCAGCTATACGAAAATAAATGTTTACGTATACATAAACTTTTCAGTGATGCGTATATCACTGAAAAAAAAAATTGTATTTTCAAGTAAATATTTACTTGAATTATAAGAAAAGATTTTCTTACATTAAGTAAGATTTACTAAAAAAAAGGAAACATTTTTTTAATTCAAGTAAATAATTGCTTGCTACTATTCAAGTAAAGATTTACTTGAAAATAACAAATTTTATTCTCAGTGTACAACGCCCGTATACGCTAATATTCATACCTCTAAAGAGGGATAGAAATTCGTCGTTATGATCGTGTGGCGTAAGCGTGGATAGAAGTTTACTTCTACTCCCCAGGGGAAATAATAAATGACGTCAGCGGGAAATAATACGTTTAATCAGATATTCTCTATATATACAATTTCTTGTATTGAGAACTCAATCAGATGGGAAAAACGCAATTGAATGACACCTGAATTATGAGCCTGTATAAAATATGATTAGAGATTTCACAACATACTGAAAATTGAAATAATTGTTGTCATTTCAAATTATATACATATATATGGAATATAAATAATATATAGGTATATAGATCACTGTAAAATTGCACTGAAAAATAAATTCATGAATCGAGTAAATAGATTTACTAAATTCAAATTCTCCTTTTGTAAATTCAAAGAAATATTTTTTGTTTTAAGTACATCTTTACTTGAAACAAATATTTAGAAATTTGCATAACATTAAATCCCGTAAACTTAAAATAAACATATCAGTTTTTTAAAAGTGACATATTCATTTAATATAAATATTTACTTATTTCATAAAGTAAATAAATGAATAATTTAAACGACAATATATCCATTTCTTGAATCTAGTGATGTATAGTGGATATTTTATTAAAATAATAAATATTTACTTGAAACCAATGTATTCTCCCGCAAGTGAATGAGTCGCGTTAGGTAATATATATACATATACATTATATCCCCGAGATTATTCAATATCATCAGCGTGCGAACCGAAGCGTCGATATATACTCGGTATGTATACGCGTATACCTATATAGTCATGCTTATGAGTGTCGATTTATACGCAGATAATTGCGAACGTTTAGTTAGGCAATTGTAAGCTTATACTTAAGATTGTCCTTAATTCCCTATACATATTAATTATCGAACAAGTCAATTTAAAATAAACAATCCATATCTTAATGTGTAATTTCAGCATGTAGAGGATAAACAATAGGCAGAGGAAAATATGGAATTTTTGCTTTATATAGCATTAAGAAAATATGCATTTAACTGCAGGTACTTTTCTATTTAATTCCCAGCAATATTTATTTGATTCTATAGTAAATATTAATTAATATATCAGAAATAATTTTCTTAAATATATACATATTTAATCGATTTTCTTTTTAATAAACATACTATCTTGAAGACAATGTAAATGTTTTGTTTAAATCAATAAATGTAATTTCAATTTAAGCAAATCATTTTTTAATTACAATAGTTTACTTACATGTAAAAAATAAATACACTTCATAATGATGCAAGGAAAGATGTATTATCAAAGCAGAGATTATAATGAATTAGTAAGTAGATGCATACATCGATATGAGTTGTGAAATTAAAACAATGCATTTTATCCGAATCCAAATTCACGTCAAATTCGAAATAAAATCTTATGCTATTTTTTTCATTATTCATTTTCGCATATACGCGGGTTGCATTACGTTCTCACTGTGAAGCATGGGCATTTTTCGCGATATCGTTTTTTGACCTTCGCCCCGCCATTTCATTATATGGTCATATCTCAAAAAGTAATGAGATGTAAGTTGAGGCTATAGGGGTGTCGGGTCACGTGTTGCCAAGTTCAATCTGCGGTATGATGGAGAAGTTTTGAAAATGTTCATTTTCAATTTTGAAATTATACATATACCTATAGCAAACCCAAAAGTAACAGGTATATAACTATACTCTGTAACATTATTTATGTAACGCCGAGTCACAATTACATGAATGTTACATGCAATATATGACATTGTTAATTACAACATAACATCAATTGAGTTTGTAACTATACAATAATTCTTTTAATTTACAGAATTGATGAAACTGTATAAAATAGATGGCCAATAAGTATTACCAAGTCTGATGGACCGAAATGGCCTGAAGAGCCGAAAGCTGTCAATCTGATGTACCGAGCGAAACACGACGGATGTCCAGGGGGCGGAATTCCCTTGCGGCCCTAGTATTTTATTGCATTTTGGATTCGTTATGATGCGAAACAATGATGAACATTTGATGAAAAAAGAACACGTGGTCAATATTTTTACGAGTAACCAAATTCAATATTTCGATGTAAGCTACTACGATATATCGATCGAAGTAATTCGTAGCCACGGAGAATCTAACGCGGCTCGAGGTGCATGACGCATTTTCGAAAAATGTAAAACTTCCCGGCTTTCTGGAATCGCGAATGCGGACCAATGGGAAGGAACGTCGCGCGCTGATCGCCGCTTTGGGCGCCATCTTGGCGACGTAGTACGCAGCCTACGAAATCCGAATGGGGGTTTCTGAGGCAATCCCGATTCCAGAGCGACTCAGTTGTCCCAGGCTTTTTCAGCGTGTGGACGTGCGTGAAAGTTAAGTTCCGTGTGTCACTGTCACCCGGAGTCTCCTTTTTGCCAACGAACGCCCCACCGTTCTTCCTATATTCGATGTGTATGGCGAGTCAGGTGAGTGTTAACGAAGCACTTATTTTCATGCTCGTCAACAGGGCTTCGACATTCTGCATTTGCCTGAGGAAAAAAGACGAGGAAAAGCAACGCGAGCCACCCCCTCGCGTTTCCGTGCTGTCGTGAAATCGTGAAAACTAGGCGTTTTCGGTTCCGAGCGCGTTTGCGCGCGCACCGTCAAACATTCGAATTGAGGAAAATTAAAACAATAGTGTGCAATATATATCGAGGTGTTGGTTTACTCCGATCATGTCCCGAGACACGCCTGAAACTTTCTCGCGACATTTCTCGAGGCACGATTCTTCTTTTTCCTTCTCCGCCTCGGCTCCGAAATCAGCTGCCCGTTTTCCTTCCCCACTGCCTCCTCTATCGCTCTTTACTTCTTTCCTTTCTCCTCCATATAGTCGTCGCCTTCCATGGCATGCATACATGTTCGCGAAGCCAAATATTTAAATTGCTCTCGACATAATTTTCACGAGATACGTCAATATTTTAGCGGATCTATCCGCCAGGGATATTAGTTTGCACGGTGAATCGCTGGAGTGGGGGTTTATCAAGTTTTCAGTGCAGACATATTTCGAATTCAGTATGTTTTCCTTCGATCACCATAGTCGAGTTCATGCGCGTTGTTGTTCTCCGTTTTTTTTTTTTTTTTTTTTTTTTGTTCCATTTGTACCCGAGTGTCCTACTTTTATTTCAACGTCCTTCTCGCTCCCATCAGCGCCCTATTTTCAGGACTCTACATTTCTTCAATTTCTTCAATTTCCATCTTTCCTCATTTCTTCGGCGTTCTCCGTATAATCAAGTTTTTTTTCCCTTCAATCATTGCACATAAGCTCTGGTCTAATTATATTATGTTTTTAGACCACACTCGAAGGTAGGCACAAACGCAACATATTTTTAAAGCCTTTTGGTCGTGATGAGTATAATTGCGTTCTTATACGTTTTCTTCGACAATTTTTCGATCCAACCTTCTTCAGGCTAACTGTCATTTCTAAGGTCATTAATATTGCTGGAAAATTCCACACGTATACGATTCAGGCAACAGATCTATTTAAGAAGTAAATTCATGACGGTTAATTGTGTTTTATTTTATTGAAGTGTTTGGTAAATCAATCTGGCTATATTTGTAATATGTCCAGGATGAAATTCCACATCTTTTAGATTTGTCAATATCAGACTGCAAGTTAGTTAGAATGTCATATGTGGATTGTCAGGGGCGAACCGCCTATTTTGTAAATCAGTGTTATTGGGTCAACCGAACCGCTACGGTTGTTCAAGTCAATGAATCTCGCGTTTTTCACCATTATGACATGCGACATATATGCATCTAGGACTTTTCACAAATTCATTAAAGGATATTGAAATTTAATTTAATGCGATGACATGTCTCCATTTATTTTCTAGTATCATTATAAATTTGATAAATCACCAATACTCGTACGACCGAATTAACCACCTGCAACGCAAATCGCCAAATTTACGACTAAGATTGTTTATTTTGGAAATTTACGTATGTAATTTTTGACATTTGATTGCAACAGCACTCTTCGTATTTATTTTAGTTATGTTATGTTTAGTATGTTTACATTTCGTTACAAACATTTCTGTTTTCTATGGATGGCTTCGATCCAGACGTAATTTCGTAATTTGGAGCAAAACACGCCAAGCCGAAAGTTCAATATTTGTATAGATATTTTTTATTTTCGATTTGATGCATTCTACAAATTCAGGAATTCTCTTCTGCAATGTTTTGTTAACGTATATGCTGACTTAAAAAAAATGATCAGCAAACCCTTACGGAAATGTACACCCAAAAATATTGTTCGGGGTCCGAAATGACACCCAAGTCGGGTAAACACTAAAAAAATGGGTGTAAACACTAAAAAAATTGGGGTTTACACCCAATTGGGTGTCATTTCGGACACCGAATATATTTTTTTCTGTGAGGGAAATGTCTCATCCCAACGCTCACAATCGCCGGAGAGAGCTTAAAGCCTTGCTTCAAATCGCGCATATATATATTAGGAGTATATGAATATACCTATACACACTCTATACATATCATAAATGTGTTACAATATATGTATGTATCTTCTCGATATCTCAGTTTATAGTCTCCATTATTCATGTGGTATTCGTCCGAGCTCTTTTCTGTGACACACTCTCTTCAAACGTAACTATAGGGATCCGAGTATAGGAAATGAAGCGATGTACGAAGGTGATTTTTATGTGCTTTATACTTCCGTACACGGAGAAATTGATCTGAATGATAATTTCATCGTATTAATTGATGTCTAGTTGTGATATCCGGAATATATCGAAATACATCTGAACGAACAGAGGTAAAAAGTTTGACAGAATAAAATTGTAAAACGCACTCTTAGAGTTCTCTTTTGCGTCGGTTTCTTAAACCATTTTTACATACTTCGTTAGAGCTTCTTTTTGTGCTTGTCATATCCAACATTTCACCTATGCAGATTGAGTTTGTAACTGCGATTTAACAATTATTTTTTTTTTAATCCAAGAATGGTCAGTGATTTAGTGACGTCCATGTACAACTGTGAAATTGTGTTCAAATACATCATTTTTTTAAATGTACCTTTATCATTTAGCGTATTTTCTTTATCATTATCAATATAGCAATTTACAATACCTACTTATTGGAACCCACGTTAAAATGCATTGTACTTGAAAACACAATATATTCAGTGTAGTGTATTTTTACCTGGGATTGTATGCATAAAATTTGTAAATGGGACAGATTTGTCAGGAAAAAATTCACGATATATTGGAATCAATTAAGGGATCGAATTTTCTACGATTTATCCCTCAACATCTTTTGGTACTTACTTCTTCTCGAACCTGCATATATAAACATCCGCAGTAACTCATTCTACTAGCGAGAAGGATAAGTCATAATTTTTTTTCTGTATAATAATCCTTTTTTTTCAAATCGGAGAATTCAATATATATATATATATATAATTTTTCTATCGGAAAAAAGAAAATACTGGTATTTTTTATTTATATTTATTATTTTTTGCTGAAAATCCGCCATATTGTTTTTTTTTTTTTTTTTTTTTTTTTTCATTTCTATATTTCGTAACTCGCTTCGCTCGCGTGACAAACTCCTCACTTGTCCGAGATCATTTCGTCTTACATTATGGTGCGTACGATATTTTCTTAAATAATACTTTGGGGGGAAGAGTGATTTCGAGCAGTTATGTTTTTAGGCCGCATGAAAGAAATCGAATTTACCATGAAGGCGTTGAGGAAAATACATTTTCCATCCTGCCATTCGATAGTGCGATCACGGAAATAGTAGAATCAACTACTGACATTTATGTTCTCGAAATTTATTTCATGTTGGAAATCATCCTTGAATTCGACAAAAAATTTCTGTGCATTTCGGAGTTCTTCTCTATAATATTCGTAATGTTGATATTTAAACCAGAGCAAAACACCTGAAACGTATAAAAAAGTCCTGTTTAATTAATTTCTTTTTTTTATTATTTCGAGTATTTAATTTCTGTGCATGAGATTCTTACACAACATATATTGAAGTATTGTTGTCGATCTCCGCGAGTTCAATTACATTTCCGCGATTTTGTATAAATTGAAAATATTGGAATAGTTGTTTCCAATCGTAACGTTCAGGTTGATGTTCCATTTATTCGATTCTGTTTCTTGTGTATATAAAAAGATACACATCGGACTGAAGCTTCGTTATTGGAATTTAGAAATAATTGTACATTCTGTTTACTTCGCGTTTCTGCATTCCTCAATATCTATTGTCAAACTATACGTTCTTGTCTCTTCTATTTGACGATTTACATTTGATAAACTCGAAAGAATAGAATTCGAAACTATGAGTATACAGAACGTATATATTTTATAACAAAAATGTCTAACAATTCCAACGACATTTTTGGACTTTATATATATGTATATTGAGTTGACATAATGACTTATTGAATAGTTCCTTCTAAAAATTTTGAATAAATATTTTGCGGAAAGTTTATTGTATATATAGAACGTTTTATTACGAACGTTTTTTATTTGGTATTTCCCTTTTAATAATACTCAAAAAAGTCACTAATAATTAAGGTTGTTGTCTAATATATATATATATATATATATATATTAATTTCAGATTAATTTCAAATTAATTTCAGGTTCACATTTAGATATTCTTAGATCGTGTTTGTATATCTGTAAAATCATTCCTATGATTAGGACCGGATTTAGAAAACATTGTATTCGATTAAGATCTGTTCATCCGTCACCTTATTAGTGTTGGTGAAAATAAATATGCGGTTATAAAATGAATATTGTAAGGTAAGGGAACGTCGATTGAAGAAATTTATAAAATTCAAGTCTCGTAGCGCAGATGAACTCAAATAGCAAGACATCTTCTGGTATAATCTGACTTTGATCATGATTCATACTTTGATGCTTGAATGTTCGCAGCACATCGTGGTTCAAGGCTATTTCTTTCTTTGTACATGGGAACTCTAAAAACGAATGTCTAGTCGAGAAACCATATTTGAAGCTTAAAATGTTGTCGTTATATTTGAAGAAACTCAGTGTTTCTGTTTATAATTATTCTGAAAAGTCGTTACATTACCATCTACTGCACCGTTATCAAAGTAATATAGTGAATCTGTAATAAAATTAAATTCTAGAAAAAGACAATTTCGTTATTGTGGAATTAATAAACGCGAATTGGACTAACAAAAAATTAAAAACTTTGATACATACATTAACGAACCCGCATTAAACTTTTATCTTTTGGTGCATTTGTATATATAAAAAGTATAGACTATATCGTGTCTTTTTAGAATGAATTTTGCCATTTTTTTAATTATTCAACTCACATATAGGCATATTGTATTTTTAAAGCTTGTTTTTATCCCAACTCTTAGGTAACCACAATTTTACATTGATTGATAAACGAGAAATAACGTGACATATTACGGTAATCGTATAATTAATTGAAAATATTGTTCGTCAATTTAAGTGAAGCTCGAGGTTTATTAAAAAGCGCATTTATTAAAACAAAAAAAAGTTTTATTTCAATCATTTTCTATCCATAAAATCGATAGTTTTTATGTCCGGATAATAAATCGCGATTTTACTCAAGTAGTACTCGATAACCACCGTGTGCAAACGAGCGTACATATATACGTATTTCGGTTAACGGTGCTCACGTAAAATCCGAGGTTCGACGAATTCCACTGGCGTTGAATGACGTCAAACGTCGGTCACATCATTTCGTCACGGTGGCTCGTAATATCGCACGACAAATATCCTCGTGCGTTTACTCGCTGAACAAGAGCCCGATACTAACAATAGTATAATAATTATAAAAGCTGCATGCAGTCTAATTACGTTCTGTTATTCAAACTTTTATTTTTGTATTTTTGGATCAAAAGATTTTATATGAAAACAAGCAGTTTGCATGGAAATATTACAAGGTTACATATTATCCGCTTCATGGGACTATCCTGTTTTTATCCATATCGCCTTTGATACAATGTGACCTCGGACAATTCACGTTTTGCTATAGGATATCGAGTACACTTCCTTTTTCAACTGCGTTTCCGGAATTTCGATTTAACGTTGATAATCGATATGTAACCGGCACACTTGCCCATAAGCTGCGCTTTAAATATACCAAAGTTTCGTAATAAATTTTCAATATCAACTTTGATGTGATGCAGCAAATTCTTTTTACTTCAGGGATTCCGGTTTTACCAGCCCATTTAACGTATCAACTTTTTCGCTCTTTTAAAATTGGCCAACTCGATCAAGTCACTTTGTAAAATTAATAAAAATTGTGTTTCACCGAATATAAATTCGATTTATTAAATCTGTGTTATGAATTCGTAAACGGTTTATTGACAGAAAATTTGCAGAAATACATCATAAATAAAAGATCATAATTATCGAGAATAACAGCTCTAGTAGAAAATAAGACCAGTTGAAGGCCATTTTTTCTAGACGCCTCTACTTTTAACGTAGAGACCAGAGAGAGACCAGAAAAATTGGACAGAAACTGGTGTCATTTTCTACCAGGGAGTAGAATGCGTTATATTTTGCTACTTCTGACATATTCTGTGACAAGGATTTGTAGATATATATATTTTCAATTAAATTTTCCAAAATTAAGATTGGCTAGGCTATTAATAGTGTGTCGAATTTGTTGCATTTACAATACTTAAGGAAACAAATTTGTGTACTATAATTTATTACAATAATAATCATTGTAATTAAGCAATGCGGTACAGATGTAAAAAGGGCAAAAAAGACCCTTTTCTGCGGCTGCTATAATATATGAACCATTATTCGTGTCAGACGCTTCTCATGCGTGAATACAACTCTGCACAGAGGATCAAGCGATTTTAATTTGTCCATTTTTTTCTTACACTATCCATTTCTCCTATGCTTTTAACATGGTAAATATCTGACTTGTCTAAGAATTAGATAAAAAATGTTTTCATTTCTACCAGGGTAAATATATTTTATATTATCCATCATATCTTATCCAATTACATTCTAATTTGTTTTTTAATTTGATTTAATTTTATCCAATTTGGAAGATTTCCAAAATTCTCTATTAGAAGAGGGCAAAACATTGAAAAGAATTTTATATATGTCTTGAATAATGTTATTATTATCATTTTAAAAATATAGATTTTATTTTGAGAAGTTTACAAATTGTTACAAGTTTTGAGTCTTCGTTATTTTCAGATATTTGTTATTTCTATAGGCTTATGCAAATAGTTGCTTCGTCGATTAATTCTGACACTGTAATAGTTTTCAGTAAGATGTTGTGTAAGATTGTATAAGATATAGTTCTCGAAAAACTATAAATTCCGCACGTCGGGTAGCGCCGATCGAACTAACGCCTGTCAACCATCGAGTGATTAAAGATTTCGATTTCGAAATCAATAACTTGATATGTAATCGAATGTCGCTTATCGGCCAGCTTTATTCGTTGATACATCTCCGTTGATGTAGATGTTGGGCTGATTACCGAATCACTTGCCAGCACGGTACTTTTAATGCGTTTATAACGACTTGACGATAACGAGACCCCGTGTATCGATTATATTTGTATCGAAAGCTTGCGTGATGAAACGTGAAAAATGAAAGCTCCGATAAAACCGGATAACGAAAAGTATACCTTGATCGAACCGTATAATATCTATATTTTATTTATGGATGAGCAACAACTCTTGGTGCTCTTCCTCCTCGCTATACGCATCAGATATTATTACTATGCATGTGAGATTAAGCCAGGGACGCGTCTTTTATTCTTGCTCTGCAACGTAAATAATATCGCGAAATGGGGGATGCTCATGTTTAATAAAGAGGGAGAACAAAGCCCTTGAGCATATCGGCCGTTCAAGTGAGGAAAAAAGTGGAGCACGTGCGCGATTTTACTTTGTTCATCGTAAAAGCCAATGGTTATTTCTAAAATTATCGCGGGAGGACAAGCAAGGTGCTTTCATTTTATTCTTGTATTCGTGAACGGCAATTAACGAACGGTCGAAATGTTTGTCGAACATGGTAAAAACTCTGATTTTTCAGCGTCGCGCATTTTCTGTGCAGTGTAACACGTGCGTGGTCCGTGTGCAGAATATTGTTTACATATTTTCCACGTCTTGTTGTCACTCCATGATTTACTTGACAAATGAATATCAATATTTTTAGAACTCACAGGGAAAACAATTATATACAGACTTATACTTCAAACTAACATTCAATTTTAATGGGACTCTTGTCGGTTGAATTTGTTTGTGTTATTATCAATATTAGGTGATCTTGAAGCCCCTACTTTACACGATACGTTTGTAACGGGACACCATACTTAAAATAATTTGATCAAATTTCTTGTAAATTATTTTAGGCCTAGCTGGGATTTGAACAGATCAGATAAAGACATCATTTTAATTTGATGCATATTTTACTCTTGACGTAGCGTAATTTGCACCGAAAAAATTAATATTTTAAAATCCATAGTATTGCTGTAATCCATAGAAATATTTTATATCCTTCATTAATTTTAATATCTGTATCATCAGATTGCTAATAACCATTACCACATGCGTGATAAATATTCATGTTCATGATTTTTTTTGTATTAACGACGATAGCTGTTACATATGCGTAAATTAAACAGTCATTAAATGATCAATAATCCGGATCAATAAAAATTAAACATATAACGTTTGTATCATTTGTTATTCATTCATTCAGTCAGAGTTTCGACAATGCGACAGCAGCCATCATCAGGACTTCACATATTCGTAAAATAAAATTCACGTGTCAAATGTAACTTTTAATATAACGACATGATTAATGCAATGTAATATATAATCGATTAGTTCAAGAGATATTATATTAATAACAAGCCGCATTGTTAATGAATTTATCTCCACATCGTACTAAAAGTTGTACTTCAAACTATGTGTAATGTATATTACGTTATTGCATTTTCCGATCATATTTTGAAGAAATTTAAATAACCAATGAAAGCAATAAAAGGGGATCAACGTCACTACAGTCCCTGTTGATGTTAACCGATAAAACAATCAACGGGCGAGCAACAATCGTCGTAGTATACTGCAGTTGATCGATCGGAATCTGCCGATTGTTCTCGGATTGTTTTGAAACGTCCACTTTGTCCTCCCCGACGCTACGGCTTATTGTTTCGACGCATTACAATGCGTTTATAGACATACTATATTAGCGGTAATGCTGTTTTTAAAATCTGGTAAATTTACTAGTCGTGATGATGAAAGCGGAAGTCAGAGCGCGTTCTTTAGCGGAAACGTGTCGTCATGCAAAGTTATTACAACAAATGAAAATTATTGAAGGAGGATTATTAAAGTGATAACTCGACCGACTCATCAACTGATATTATCAGATCCATTAATAATATCTAGGTTTCATTTTAATTAATTATATCATAAACTTGATTATTTTCGATGCCAGTCATTTCTGTACAACTGTACGTTATTTCATGTACAGAATAGTTCATAATTCGTATATTTTGTATTTAATTTAAATTCAAGTACATGTTTTGTCTGCTGCAAAAAAGCCAATTTCCCTGGTGTAAATTATATTTCATCGATTCAAAATCAGTATGGCTTGAAGTGTATCTAGGCACCATCTTATCATTTTTGTGCAGCTAATGTTAATTGCTGAGCTAAATAAATTCAAATCCAAATTCACCAGACGCCAGAAATGCTCTTCATCAGATAAGATCCCATCTAATCTAATTCGATTTTTTCCATTATACATCTGCTTACATACCTGTTATATGTAAGAACTTTTTAGACCTTGACATGTAAGAGACCCTCCCGCTCTCCTCCATTTATTTTAGAATGAATTCAAAATTTACTATAAGGATAAAATTATAAGTGATTCAATTAAAAAACCGTACTTTTGTTTAAAATACATAATATATGCATAACATGCTTTATGCTCGCAGTCATCATCATGAAATTACACCAGTCAAAAATATCTAATAATTATCCAATCGTTTTCCGCAAACGATTGCAGCCATGATAAGTAACTTTTTATTTTAGAAAATTATAAATATAGGAAACGTGTGAAACTGATCCTATTTTGTCGTCACGTGTTCGCGACTGATTAATGTAAGCTATTGTTATTATGGATGCGGCCTAAAGCTGTATCGGCTACTATATATACCATCTTGCGTTATGTAAATTTAATTGCATCACACATATATACTCGATATATTGGAGAGTGACGGAACAAACGCAACTACAGGTGTCACTTGTCCAGAATATTTCTTTATCATCTTTCTCGCTGACAACAGTTATATTTGTTAACTTGGACTGTTGCATGAAAATGCTCAACGAATATTTTACGTTTGCATTTCTTAAATTATTTTGACGATAAGCAGCATTTGATACTTATACATATGAGTGTTATACATGTCACTAATTCTATTTGACAATAACACCCAACAATTACATTTGAAACCACATTTATCGCAGCGATAATGTAGTCTATATAGACGTACGTCTGTTTAAATATCGGTTCGTAGAATTCGTGGTAAAAATGGACTTAACTAAAACAAATAAATTCAAGGTGACCTGCTGGTTACGTGTATGATATGCCGTTCAAGTTCAAATTGACGATGTCGCACGACCGCGCTCATCTTTTAACATCACTTGCTTTCAACTTATTTCTTATAGGGATTTTTGTTCCAGAACCCCTTTATACATTTTTATCTTGTAAGATCGCAATCGATAATGTAAAGAAAGTTTTTATAGTCGAGATCTTTTCAGACATTTATCTGAGATAATCTTTTTTGCAAATTGAGAAGATGAAAGAAAAAAATATAATTTCCAACACTAAACTTTCGGCTATACATAAATAAGATTCTAAGTATATTACGATAAAATTGGTTTGTTGTTTGTTTTTACTAAACAGCGCCTCGACCTCTAGAATTCATTGACAGAATTCTTTAATATCTTTTAATATTTATACTGTCAAGTTCTGAGGATACGTTCTCTGTGAAGCCCTGAATACATATACTGCGTCAGATATACGTCGCTGATTCCCAAAGTCACTCAAATCCCAATAAAGGCTCGGAGGGAATTGTTGTGCAAAATACTGATCAATTCAGAAACAATATATGTCTATCAAATTAAAGTTTCGACAGATCACTTCTACAATGGATCGATTCACTGAAATGAAAGCAAATATATACTTTTAGTTTGCAAACGTTACTGATGTATTATCAATTATTTTTTATACGGATAAGTTCACATGAAGTCATTCCACAGTCGTTCTTTGACAGAACTCGAAAATCTTACAATATGCTCAATATGACATGAAACAGGATTGTGCAAAAATCAACTTGCATCTAATATATAATTGTCCTTGCAATTAGCGCTTCATTATAGTCTCAGTATCGCTTCAAAAAGTGACATTCATGACGGTAGTTGTGAATTGATAAAAATATTGTCGACGTCCGCGGTATAATATAATCTGTTTGCCGTGCTTCTATCGTAAAAGCCATCGTTTCGACTGCTCGGAATTGCAATCAAGGCCTCGTCGCTTTGACCGTGAGATCGGGCAATGAAGGGAAGTGTTCATGTGATGTCATTGCGATGTAGCACGCGAATATGTCACGTGTACACGCCTTGATCTTGTAATGTCCAGTATGATCGTGTGCTGTCGCTCATCATTATCCCAGTTTCCAGGATAAATTCGATACCACGGCGTCTTACCGAGACGATATTACTTTTGTCTCGCTATCCACCAGTCGTTCTTCTTCATTGTCTGTCACATCAGTGGCACGTGTTAGGATTAAGTTTCAATCTATACTAGTGGATACGCGAATGTCACCGACTCTATGACAATTCAGCAGTTGATGACTCACGGATTCACCTATGTTACAAACCGCCAAGTCTTGAATTACAACAGAACTGGAGCATCAAGCCGAATGAAATATGTTTTGTCTTTGCGATACGATGAGTCTGGATTGCTCGAAGAAAGTGGAAGACATTTGTATGAAATGACAACGCAAAGATGAAGCTTAAATTTGATGATATATTTGAAATAATACCTCTGAAACCGGAGATGTTCATTGTGGAAGAAAGAACTTTGATAAACCGCTGCTGTAGGCTATTTTCACACGTGCCACAAAATTGGAGTTAGGTCTTAGCACTGGTTGAATCTTTTTCTTTTGCAGATTTAATATAAGGAATTGGAAACTTATCGGCAAAAGAGGCATTCAAACTGTGAATTCCACTAAAAGAATGTAGGAAATAGCAACATTTCTATTACTGATATGTAATAGAATATGATAGTGCAAGTAACCGAAAAGCATTGAAATCCAGAAATAATTGCAGACTTCAATTAGGATGTCGATTTTTTATAGATTCAAATTCTTAGTCTAGTGAAAGACAAAACTATTAAACCAATATTACTATTAAATAACACAAAGCGTAAAGAGGTAGAATTAATGTGGACTTCTCGCAGTTTTATTTGGTCAGAGACAGCGAATATCAGATTCAATAAAAAACATATTTTCTGCTTACTATTCATTTGTGCGACCACCTCATTCTGGGTCGAAATACAATCTGCTTGCGTTTACGAATATATCTATATATATATATGCATATAATCTTGACGAGGAAGAAGGTCATGGTCTCATCGATTGTAAAACGTTTTCTTTGCCGCAATGAAACAAAAAACCTCACAGAGTTGAGTTGCAATAAAAAATACGCAAGAATTCATGACCTGCCACCACATGGAAAGTTGGGATACGACTCTAGTTAAAAATCGATCGCCTCCTTTGAAGTAGCATTTCGTTTCTTCTCAATAACCCTATAGCCGCTCGGTGCCTTTGTGCCCCGCAGGTGCGAATTTGATCCTGCTATCGTTGGAGTGTTGCGGAGGGGGGTGGGGGGCGGGGGGGGGGGGGGGGGGGGGGGGGGGGGGGGGGGGGGGGGGGGGGGGGGGGGGGGGGGGGGGGGGAGGAGAAAGAAGGAAAGGGAAGATGGCGCACGCATCTTTTGTAAAGGCGTCGCGTTCATTGCACTTTCACAGTCTCTTTTCCTCAAGACCGCCTCACATTCGCAACCCGAGCAACCCGTAAGTCGATCTCTTTTCTTATATTGAGAATGGAGAAAACGCGGCAATGGTCACTTGCACAATGAAAGAAAGAGCGATACTCGAAAAGACCACCCACGGTATAGCGAGATCGATTTACTTAACATTGTCTTCCAACCGTAAAAGCAACAATGCTCAACTGTTCCCCCTTTGCGCAGCCAATATATGATTCTTCCTCATCGTTGATGTAGTATTATGCTTCTATAAATAGATTCACGTCGGATTTTTCAATTGGCAGAGAGCAAGCCGCAAACTCAACATAGCTGAAATAACAATAATGGTACAATGTCAACGACCAATTTCGCCAAGATAGTGCAATATCAACATCAAAGTTAATTCATTAGAAATAAGTGTATAGTTAAAAGGAGTGAATAACCAATAATCAGTGGCAAATTAGTCAACTTGAGTCTACTTAACAGGAGCGATGCTGAAATTACTCAAAATGAATCTGTGTATGCCGATTTAAAAATGTTTAGGCTCTTGTGACTGCAGAAAGGTCCACATCATATCACAATCCTATAAAGGGACAGCTCTCAAAAACAGAAAAACCCATAGGAATATTTTTTAGAAGATTTCACTTTCATTCTAATATTAGCATATTAAATAAATGTTACATTATTCTCTGTAAAAGAAATTTAGAAAGAATTCCATTCTCGAATAGAATTTTTAAATATAAAACGATCGGATCTGGGCGGTATCGCCATACGAATGGTATGGAAAGAAAATCAACGCGCTTTTTTTGCCAGTCTTCTCTCTATCGTCGCGGACCCTGTGGCTAAAGAATAAGGTCGATGACCCCCAGTCGAGGTCGTCCTTCTTTTCAAGGTTGTTTTGTACGCATACGTATCGTATTATAACGATTATAAGCATAATCGCGGAAAATTTTACCATATCCCAAATCACTTATATTACCATTGTGTTCCAGTAAAACTTGGACTATTCTACCCGCAGTTATCGTTCATTGCATAAGTATAGTAATTTCGGTAGCTTTCAGGAATTTCAGCCTTTACTCACACCCGACGCAAAATTTATTTCGCAATGTATTGAACTTTGCGTACTTTTTCTGATGATCAAGATGTGTGCATGACCACCAGATAAGAAAAATTCTACTTTTCAGAGTTAATTAAATTTGCACTTTCATTTTTCATCGGCTGTAAGGATATCCCCGTGCACAACCTTGAGGTCGACGACCGAGAGACGAACCTGCCACGGGAAACACGAACCCTTCGGTCTAGACGCTGCAGACAAAACGACAATCGACCGTGGTGGTCTGCCTTAATGTTCGTATCACTCTCTCCATTTTGTTCCCTGCATTCACTTTTCTCGCTCACTGTTCACCTATACCTACTACTCTTTTAAATGAAATGTTTCTCCTCTACTCAATTCGTCCCTTTCAATTCAATCAATTTAGTTGTTGAAAAAAAAAAAAACTTTTATATTCTGCAAACGAGTTTCTGGAACCCCTCAGTTTTGTTCTCTTTCAAAGTTTTTTGACCAAAGAACCTTCGTCGGAATTCGACTGGACTTTCGGGGTGAATGCTCGATGCAAAGTATTTTTTTGGTACAATAAATGCACCTTTAACGTCATATTCTTCAGATGCAACTGGACACTAAATTTATAAAGGATGAGTGAATTTGACTAAAAGTCGCTCACAAGTATATTATGGGTTTACATTTTTAAATCTATTAAAATGGTTGACAATAGGAAGTCCTAGTGGTTTCCAATCGGACATCTTGATGTGATATTTCGTTGGGTTCCTGAAGAAAGGACCCAACGTTGCAATAATTACCAATAATGTTTACTGCTTTTTCTAAGTAGAAAATCAATTAACATATAAATGGTCGTTTTTGTCAGAATGTGTTTAATTTTATTAAGAAGCTTAATGAATAATTGCTCCGAAATATTTATTACATAAAAGAAATTAGGTTGTGTAAAAAAGATACTTTCATATTATCTGCCGTCAGTTATCGATGTCACTAATTTCGATTACAGGACAATTACTGTTGAATCGGAAAATTTTCATCGACAAGATTTTCGTAATTGTTTATATGAATTTTAACAATGTTTTTAAATGAACCTAACATACTCTGATTTTTAAGTAGTAATTTAACTAATAGTGGTTTTTAGTACCGAGGTAAACAAATTGTGGCTACATTTTGCTCTCTTATAATCTTAACATCAAACCAAATTTTCTTGTTGCCAAACTTTACAAGTGAGATGGTTTCGAGTCACTTATTTAACATTTCATTGATTCGGTTACAGCGTGAGATATAAAAGTACTTATTTATGCAACTAAAAAATTCAGAACTGAAATAAGTGGCTCCAGTTTTACAAGGTATTGAGCCCGAAGTGACCCTGAATAAGGGACTTCGACGTTTTGAATATCGATGTGATAAACTACATATCTATAGCGTAAATCGATTGTTACTATGGATTCCTTGTAACCATTGAAATTAATAGTTACATAAAATTTCCAGAAATGTTACTTGTTACATAACTGTTACGTAATTGTCAAAATGTGCTCGCTGCAGTTATGCCGATGCATTATGACAATTATTATACATTTATGTTTTTATTTTTAATATACATCTAGATGTTTACAAATAAACTTTTTGTATTGTATATATCAACATATTTCTCAATTAATGGTTTTTCTACGTGAAAACGCCTAATATCACCTCTTAGATTAGATAGTTTTTTTTCAAAACACGTTCTTCTACTTAAATATATATTATATGTATGTTATTATGTTGACAATGCTCATGTATATTTCATTTCTTGAGCGAAAAGATTTAATATTTTGATGAGTGTCGGTGAGACAGTCAGTAAATAAAAAGACTTATAATTGACGTTTCGGTCAGTATATGATAGCCCTCTTCAAGAATATATTATCTAAAAAGCAATGATAAGAATTAACACAAAATAAAAGTAAACGATAATACAGATACGAAATAGAATGACCCGTACAGAAAATTTGTGGAATCTACTTATAAGTTATGTGGAGAGTGCTTAAGTAGAAACAGGCATATTTTTGGACGAATTCTATGTTTAACAAATTATTTTAAGAAATAAAGTAAATAAATACGAATTTGTTAAAAACAAAAAATTTGTTGAAAATGAAGTTACAAAATTAAAAAAGATTCTGTAAAGGATTAAATCAAATGAACATTATGTTTTAATCTGTACTCATGTATAATATTAAGAGGCTAAAGTCTTGGAAATCGCTAATTACAGCACTATAAATGTCAACCATTCAAAGAGAATAAACGAGAAGCAGGTAAATATTGTTCATAAAGATAACCTTCATGAATCCACAATGAGCTGATGAAACGAGGTTACCGAAGAGAGGCGAATAAATAACAGCGTGAATTTTTAAAACAAGACAGGGCTAAGCTTCATCTTACAATTAATAAACTAAAGAATAAAATTCTTAAATTTTGCGCTATCATTTTTAAAATATATAAATATAATTGAAACATTTTTAATTGATCATACAGGATTATCCGTTTTTTTAAATTCTAGAACGCATTATAACAAAATGTTATTTTCAATGTGGCAATGCAATATTTAATTAAATGCAAGTTTGAATTAAAACAAATTGAACCGTTGCATCATTTACAAGCCTAAACAATTTTTTAGCTTTGGTCACGTGAATTATTTTGCTCATTTTTATCACTTCCGTTATCACGATTATTTCGTTATCATTATTAGCACGATAGAAAAGAGTAATTTGTATATATGAGAAATTATAGTGTTTATATATTAACGCGAGATGAAAGAGGAAGCAAAAGTGAACCCACGCATGGACTTAGGAGTTTAAAGGAAATTGACAGCACCTAAAGTTTCTCTCGGAGAAGTGAAATCTGGGTCAAAATGATTACATTGTGTGAAGAAGAAAGAATTGAACGATGGTTCATATTCAATTCGAGCAACTACTCCAATTAGCTGGTTCACAATGAAAAGTTTCGTTATTCACAATGAAAAATTTTAGGAAAATTTGCATTAATTCACTTACTTCATCGGATTTTTTTTGTTATTTTCTAAAGAGATAACAATTATTTTTTGTTTTTACTGAAAAATATAAATTTACGACACTGATTGACAAAAATTTGTGAAAACGTATTCAAGATCTGATAAAATAATCGAATTTCTTGAGTTATATTCTACCGTGTCCTAAATACGTCTTATTGACTTATTGTATGAAATTGTTATTTAGGAATCTTAAAAAGTAATAGGCGTATTTTAGTAATGGCAAAAATGGTATATACCCTAGTTTACCATTATAGTATTATACTTTATACTATTTTCCTCTCGGCCTCTCCTCATCCTTCACGGCATAACCTACTGACCCAAATGAACAGTATCGATCCTCCGAAGAGGCTTTTACTCTTAACATTGCACAGTGCTTCGCCAGGTTCTCGTTACACGGAGAGAATTTTAACACCCAAGAAGTCTGTGAAGTTATCAATGAACTTATCCTATTAAAAAAAAAAAAAAAAACACTTTACCAATACAAGAATGAAATCCCTTTTTCGCGTTATTTAAAAAGTGGAATCTTGTAGAGCTTGAATGCGATCAGAAAAAAAAAATGTTAAAGATTATACTTTCATTTACTATATATATATTATTTTACAACAAATTTAGACTTTTCATTACTCAGATAACTTATATGAACATATATATAAAGTAGATTCAAATATAAAGGCACTACCACTTTTGTTACGTGATCTACATTTAATTGAATTAAGGAAACTACGTATACATTTTGATAAGTCTAAAAAAGTTAAGAAATGTAAAGAAGCCAGTCATAATTGTGAAGTTTACGTGACATCTATATTGTTCTTTGCAAAATCTGCGTAATTTTGTGTTCTTCAACAAAGTAGAACATTCCAATTGCGTTAGCTGTGTTTATATGTGTTGTGTACTCCACTGAATAATATGTAAATTTCACATACTCAGAAATATGTTGACATGACAAATCATTTTAGATACAAATATCTCGTGAATTCATCAAGCAATTATTTTTATGTAACCGTTACACTTGTTATGAAATTTATGGTGGGCATTGATTGGTGCTGTCGTAACGAAATAAGTCTTGATCTTGATCTGCTACCATGAACCTCGATGCTATACTGTAAATCTTACAAGACACTTGGTTTTATCGATTACACTTATAGTATAATGGCCACTGTAACGTTCATTTTCCTTCTCCACAACAGCTGAAATGTTTGCTCCGTATATGTACCTTTATTAAAAAGGTTTGAAGTATTGTTATTTCAGCTACGTTGAATTAAATCAACACAAAATAGATATTCTATTAAAAAGTGCATTTAATATTAAACTGATACATTTTAATTATCACGTAACGCTTAACAAACATTTTTAGAGAGATTTAGAAATTTCACAAAATGAGCGGTATCATACAGAAAGTTGAATGAGATTGTTTCTCGGGATGTAAGTGTAAGAAAATAAACTTCCTTGAGGGCATTAAAGTTTGCTAAACGCAATTTACGTAAAGGCGTGAGTTGATTATTCGCATCTAAAGTTGCACACAAAAGTTGTTGGAGTGCTTCTCAAGTTAGTATTATTAGAAAAGGTATAATTTGAACCGGTTATGTGAATATTATTTTCATATATAAATTATTCCATACGGAAAAGGATTTCTATATTTATGGTGAAACTGAACACCAAAGATGTTCCCGTCAGGGCTGAAATGACACTCAATTTGGGTAATCACTGAAAAATTGATAGTTATCTCGGACCTTGAACCGCAGGGTCATTAGAGTTCTTTTCCATAAGGGATATTTAAATAAATTCAGATAATATCGAATGATTTTCGAACTTCATTGGACTTCTTCTTATTATTTATATCTGTTTAATTCGTGTACACTTTCGTAAGTTTACGAGCTTGGTTCACTGTTTGGAACGATTCAATTGTTTCTGTGACCTTGGTAGCTGAAATTCAGGGCGACTCGAATCAGAAACATTATTATATAGTTTGTTTCATCAGGTCGATAAGAGCTTCGAAACTTTGTGCTAATCTAATCACTTTAAATAAATTTCATAAAAGTCCAGTTGAAATTCAGCGAACCACTATTGTTGAGCATTCCCTTAAGTGGACAATCAGCAGCACCCATAACTGATTAACGAATCATGAATATTTTCTTGCACTAAGCCAATATCGCCTGTCAGCCAGAGCTATGACATCTATAGAATCATGATTTCTATAGAAATCGAAAAATTTGAATAAAATCCTTAAAACTTCTCCAAGCACGTCCTGAAAAGCGATACTAAAGAGATGATGCTGTAGTACTTGAAACAAGTCTAGGTAAACCTTCGGATAAACTATCTCATAGGGAAAAAACAGGGACAAAAAGTGTAAATCTTAACAATTTCTTTAAAAAAGGTTATTTATATTTTCTTTTTATTACAAACGGTAACCCCGTGAACGGGGGGTGAACCTGATATAGTCGGCTTGCAGGCCCCGTTCAGCCTATATCTATTGTACATATAATGTATATTCCAGTAATTACAGGGTCTCAAATTTTATATGGGCTTGATTACTACTTATATTTAATGGTCGGAGGTTAGACTAGTACTAAAATGGGGGTCTGGGGGGGGGGGGGGCACGCAAACACCCCCTAGAGTTCACGAATGAAATAGTCAATTACAAATTATAAAGGCAATGCTAGTGGTGGGGGCTCTGCCCCCCAGACTCCCCTCTTTTCTACCAGCCTAGCCTCCAAGTACACACGTTTATAATTTTTCATAAATACAATTTGTCAATAATTGAACCCTCTAGAATCCCTTATACATTCGTTACACTACTTCACGTATAAATAATATTCCAGTCAGTTGATGGATAATGTTCATCCTTCTGTTACGGACTTACCCTTGGTTACAGGAAAGGAAGAAAAAGATTCAAACATTTTTAATAAAGAAATTTTAATGATTAAAAAATAATAAAAGAAAAGAAAAAAAAAAAAAAAAAAAAAAAAAAAAAAAAAAAAAAAAAAAAACAATAAAGTTTTTTACAAGATGGCGGCTTTAATACATCTGTTCGACAATTTTTATTATCATATTCGGAATCAGAAGGCAAATAAGTACGTTATAAATTACTGTGTTTAAATATTTTCCGAGTGAGGTAGTTCATCCAAAGGTTTACTAAAGACTGAAGTATCATCTTGAAAAGTTGTGATATAGTAAAAAGATTTTAGAGACTTTCAATGGCAAGTAGTGCTCTCGTTCCAAAGGGTATTTGATGATTTATTAGCCTGAATCCGTTCTTTGTGCATTCAAACAAGAAAGTACAACATCTCGAAGAATATTCATCTTCCTAATATTCGTATAAAACAAACTTAGCGCTTGAAAAGAAAAAGTTGCAAAATTCAGCTTTCAACAAAATTGCTGAAATGCACGGACTTCAGTGCAACCTGTAAACACGATGTAGGATCGAGTCATCCAACGAGCCTAAAATATTATTTGCAGTATGAGATTGAGGCCGCTAAAACTGGTCATAAACTTGACGAATGGCCGCTTTTTTGAAAAAGCTCTAGTCTAAAATTGCTAGTTCGCCATCAAAGTATAAGCGCCGCTTAAATTCACGGTTCGATGGCCCGAGCAAGCGCGTTCAACCCCTGGACGTCTAGAGTGCGCGGGGGTTGGTTAGGACGATTCTATCCTCCTCCTCCTCCTCTGACCCCTCTTTGTCCCACTCCCCTTTCGTCCACTATCTTGCCGTCGATTCTCCTCATAGCCCCTTCTCCGTCTGTAGAAATCCATATATTCGACCTCCCACTCGAAGCTCCCAGCACCGGGATCAGCGTGCCGTTCTCGAACAGTGGCGTCGTCTGCTACCAGGGCTGCCAACCCTGGCAAAGTAAAGGTCGGCGCCCTTTGCGCGCACTCGCGTAGACAACTGAAGTCGCCGACGAATGGCAGCAACGCCACTGTCGAGGTCTTTGGGGGCAAACTGGCGATTTTTGGCGGGCATGTGCCGTTCGTCGCATGGAAGTGCTAGTATTATACCAACAATGATGACGTAGGAGTTGAATACACCTACCGCTATATAACGTTGGCCGATTGCAAAATCAGCGAGCGTCGCCCACGCCTCCTGACGTCATGTCTAGATACAAATACAACGGATGAACATACACAATATAGCTATACGCCACAAAGGAGCGAGGGTGTCTTCGTCACGCGCTCCATCGTACACGCGGCGAAATGTTGTATTCCGGCAAAAATGTTCAAGGCCCATCGAAAAATCGATTCCTACAAGAATTAAAGAGGAGCGAGCTGGTGTCTGAAGGAGTGCAACAGGTCCGAAAATTGGGAAACCTGTGGCGGAAATGAGACGATATAGCGAAGATCAACTGTTTTATTACCGCCTTTCAACTGATGGAATATCGGCTCACCGGTTGGAATTTGATATCGGCTTGATATATGAGGAGCGCGCCACACGGCCTAATGTTTGCTATAATGTAGTATCTTGTCTGGCGCTCTGTTGATCTCATATGTAGTTCTCGGTTTAGGTTAACTGCATCGGTTCAGTAACGGTTGTCTTAGTTACTGTTAATATACCGTCGAGATTAAGTATGATAAACTGCGGGTAACCGGTGCTGGAAAATGCTGCAAAATTTAGCGGTTGTGGAGTATCGTTGACGTACTCTGCATTATTTACCAATTCGCAAACATGAAATTGACATGTAGTTCATCAATTATTTCGATCAATACCGTAGGTTGGAATGAAGTATTAAATTTGGTCACAAAATTTTGTTTATGAAACAATATGTACGTACGTTACTACGCGATGTAGCTCGTGAACCAAAGTACATATCAAACACGCGCGTGGACTAGTTGTAAGTTGGCTCAACTTAGATCAGGTTAGTTTTTGAGATATTGTTCACAATAAAATGATAGGGGAAAAGCCAAAAAACACCATCCTGAAAAACTCTAAAAACCTATAACTTTAGCAATTTAGAGTGAAAAAATAGTTTAAAACTCGCGCAAAAAAATACCTAATCTGAAGCGTATCGATTCGATAATATACATATATATCTTTCCTTGTATCAAAGTGGAGTATATATATATATTTTTTTTTTACTTTCATTGGATTTAATCCCAAAATTTTCGCTGAAAGGAGAGAAAGAAAGAGAGAGGGAGTGGCTTTTCTCGTGTTGCTAAGTTCAATACTTCGGTCCAACTTGCGGTATGAGGGAGCAGTTATCAAAACGCGTATTTCCAATTTTGAAATGATGCAAATGCGTATTATATGCTTGTTCATATATAATTTCAAATGGCTACAATTCTTTCAATTTACAAAATTTATGAAACTTTATAAAATAGATGACCAACTATATTTGATTAATAGAGTTAGCTAATTCAGCGGCCCTAATAAGCGCCAAATAAATGCTGGTAAAGCGAAGTCTATATACCTTGTCTGGAGTAGCTCGCAGGTCTAATCGCCGTCAATTTAGCGAGCGAAGCAATCAAGGGGCCCTCTGTTGAAGTTGGCGGCGAAAGGCCGCAGGAATGAAGCCCCTACTTCATTATTTGGCTTCTGTTCATTTCTTTATTGCCCTTTTATTGTGTATTAGTCCCCCATTTTATTACTCAATATCATGCAATGTATGTTGCGACGTTATACCGCGAAAATGGCTTGACGATGACGAATTTTACGTGATTAGCGTATAGGATGGCCGATTCAGGTTCAACTAGTTTCCTTTATGGATTCGAACACAAAAATGGCAACGTTTATTTTAAGACAATAGAAAAAACAGTTCAACGATCTTGGCTCTTAGATTACTTTGTCTAAATACATTTTAATATAATACGAGCATGAATTTTATTATATTCACACAAAAATAGTTTTTAAAGAAAATTTATAAAACTGACTTATTTTTGTTCTAGGTAAGCATATTGGACTCCATTTTGTGACATGGAACAAAAAACACCATCGGGATCGGTAATTTCAAACTATTAAATAGATTATTAAGTGAACAGCAATATTTCCAGAACTTTAACAGTATTTTAAATTAGAATGTCACTTAATGCTGCGAATGCTTTGATCGTGCTTGGAAACTATAGGTAGATGACCGTCTAAACAATTTCATTACGATCGCTAAAATATTTCTGTGAAGATTATGCCCAGAATGTACCAACAACAGAGGAAATCACTTAGGCAGGGATTCACATGGTTTCTGGATTCATTGATATTCAAATTACACGTAGGAACCTCATGGGTTCTCGAACTAAATATGGCAATAAATGTTTGTATTATTGGTCTTCGGGAGAACTGGTATCCTGCATTTTTTTCGAGATACCATGAACTTATAGTAGAGTCGGGTTTCTGTTAACAACTAATCGAGCTCAGCAATATATAGGCTACGAGGAAACATGGGTCTGGCGGTCTGGAAAGGCGGTCGATTCATCCACCACTTACACGGTTTACGTGCTGCTGTTCCCAACAACCTCGACCTCAAGATCCGATAAATCATCCCGTTCGTTCTCGTTCGATTTTTAGAAAATCCATATTACCCTTGAGATTGGATTTGCAATTCTTTAACTTTCCAAGATGAATTTATTTTTTGACGAAAACTTCTGTTTTGCCGAATAAATACCAGACATCGTTTGCGAATTAGACGTATGCATGGTCTTTTTATTTTATTTCTATAATGTTTTATGTTGAACATTGCTTCGATCTCAAGAAGTGGTTATAGATTCTGACTTTATAGTTCACTCACTTCTGCTTAGCTCTTAACATTACTTGTGTTATGTATCGTCATTTCTATTTTCATTATTTATATAATTGCAATTAATTAATGAAAATTTCAACTTCTGACCGAATGTATCATCAGGATATAAATTGCTAGGTATTGCTAAACTTGTGCAATATACTCTTCGGACACGTGCTGCAATTTGACTCGATTTCCCCGAACGGTAAGTCCGACCGGACATTGTGTAAAAACGTCATGTGTTGATGAAAAAGTTTTAAGAGATATACTTATATTTGGCAGAGATACGAAAAGATCTGCGCATCGATCAATCTGATTTATAAGTTTGGCGATAATAGAAAATAACTTTATGGCGTGATTCTCGATACAATCTAATCAAACAAATATAGAAATTTGTGAAAGGTTGTTGTTATTCACATGTTACATACCTTGTTCTTGCATCTGTATAGTTCATGTTTTTTTCGATATACATCCTTGGCAACAATTACCACGCTTATAATTGACGAAAATTTATTTGTCCCTCAATAGACGACGGCATGCCAAAAATTATGACGCGATTCGCGTTCCGGAAGTGATGGTTGTTTATTTATTGCGATGGAAGTGAAATTGCATTATTGGAAATTGGCCAGAAATCAAAGTGCACGTATAGTGGTGAATGACAGTTACTGAATCAAACACTTCGAACAAAGTTTGATTTTTTGACAAAATTTGGTCAAATTGTATTACTTGTTCTAATTAAACTCACTAAAAATGAGAAGTATAAATACATTTTATACGATTTTGTAATTTGAATCAACGAAAGAATAAATCGAATGCTGTAGTGCACCTCGTATGTAAAAATGTAAAAAATATTGATAAGCAACCTTCACCGTCGCTGTTGATGTTCTTCCAGGTATCAAATTTATTTATTGTTAACGTGATTAAATTGGTCGGTGAGCTGAGTCAATGTATATTCTCGTCAATAATTAAAAACGCGACGTTTCGGTGTCATAGCACCATTGTCAAGCAGTTATAGATCTTGACGATTCATTTATTGACTTCTTTTATATATTTAGACACTTCGAATTTATGTCTTTTTTGTTACACAAGATTAAAAGATACAATAAAAACAATAACAACATTTCCTAGTACAGATCTAGAATTAATTTGCCTAAAAATTATTATGATATCAAAGTCAATTAAGTATATACGATTCGTGATTAATCACAATTAGAAAGGCCTATAATTGGGCTGTTTTTACAAAACGTTTCTTTTAGAAACGGAATAGAATAATTGGAACAATTTCTTCATCAAAGCAAGTATTTGATGTGTTTCGTCGATTGTGGACATGATACCGTCCTTGAACTTGACATCGAACGACGTATAATTTTTCCTTTAATAATACTCGTCAAGTGTACAGAAATGTCATTTAGATTCCAACTAATAACATTCCCTAAAAATAAAGAGCGGAAACAGGCCTTTATTGGTCACGACATCCCTTGAAAGGACCGTAAATTTGCGATAACAAAATTGGCAACAAGCCGTTGGAAGGCTTAATAATAAGTCGGCATCAAGGGTGCGTCAAGGGTACACTTGAAAGATGTTGTAGCTTGTAATAAGTATCAAATGACAGCAAATCACCAAAGCGTGGGTGGATTTACCTGATGAAACGTTTTTTTTCGCTGAGGCGAGGTCAATATCGCAGTCGATTCAGATTGAAGTTGTCGTCGCTCACGTGCGTCATGCAACTAAACTCTATTCCATTTACAGCATCCGCGTCATGTCGTTATCGAGATGATGTAGAAACTTTTTAACTCAGACAATTTATATTCGAATACTGAAATTGAAATTTTAGAAATGGGCGTAATTTAACATGCTTTCTGATGACGTATTTTCGAGTGAAGAAGAATTGCTTCTGTCAATGAAGAATTGTAGGGACTTGGGGAACTTGTACTGGTAAAAAAAAAAAAACAATTCGATAAAATTCTTAAGAATCACAACCACTAAAAAGATGAAAGGGAGAGTATTAAATTCAATTTGATAAAAGAAGTGTGCATAGTCTATGGGCGAAATCGCGAAACAATATCGAGAAGTATAATCTAATATGTGAGCCGTTCCATGAACGAGAACTAGTCACACTTGTAATGCTTCGTGTCAAACAACCGAGTCGAATGAGCCTTGACCCTGACCCATAGCACCGGTGTTCCATAGGCTGCTCACGGTTTCCGTAAATAAATGTGCAAAAATAAACAATAATTATCGTAGCATATAAGATGTATACGTATACACGAAAGAGCTTTACATGAAAAAAGTTGCCGATGTATTTTAGGATCATTTTTGGTATACTTACCATTTAATTGTCTACTATATGACATTATTAAAAGTTGAGATGATATATTAAACTTTAAAGTATGCTAACACGTCCTTGTTAAGACTGGCTTTGCTGAAACGGGCCTTGAACAAATGTTCATGATAAAACGCGACTCTACTTAGCTTTATCATGTTGCTTTAAAATATATTGTTGGTGATATGCATTTTTGGCAATCTGGAAAAAATTATCTCAAATAAATTGAGAGTATGTTTTCAGGTCCCCCATATATGATGGGCATTGCAAGATATATTTTTCGTAATTTTACGTACAAAGTTATCAACATGCCATTTGGTTAATGCCATTTTATTTTACTCGTAGAATGTACAATTGTTTGTATTATTCAATTTTGTTTGTCGATTTTCATTTTAAACATCAGTTTCATTTTAAACACCTGATCGTGCGTGCAAAATATTCTTCCTGCAAATTTCTAAATCTATCAACAACTGTTTTATCGACGGTTATGGTTATTATAGATCTTTTAAAAGTTTACAAAGGTCTCAGTTTCTTATCGGACAATATGTATGTATATATGTGGCATATGTGGATCAGCTGAGAGCTTGTGCCCGCGTTCAAGGTTGCGATCGATCTAACATATGTATTAATATTTTCTCGAATAACAGTCGTTTCAGGTAGTTGCTTTTCCTGTGATTCAAATCAGAAGTTGTATTGTACAGAATTTGAAAATTAATCACTATCATAAGCAATCTATAGTTGTCTACACTTGGAACGACAAGTTTATAACTATACCGTTATTTATGTCAGAGAAAATCCCTAAAATCAACGGAGATTTTCCGATCGGATGCAATGTACACATAAACAATAGATTCACAGAGTTCGTTATCTAATCTTGATTAAACATACAAAAAAACACCGACGACAGTAAAAGTTATAAATATGATTAGACAAATGCACTGTAATAATAGGGCTTTACATTCTGAATAATTTCAGTTTTATACACATTATATTTTTAAATCATTTTTTTTTTTTTTTTTTCAGTAATGGAAAGAAAAAATTTGTATAAAGAATTCCCTTTTTGAGTGCAATTAAAATTACACTTAAAAATTTGTTATACTTGATGAAACATCATTAACACGATACCGATATACCTTTGGCTGATATAGAGCAATTTACTTTTATGAACGCTTGTTATTCCAGAAAGTTGTTATTCGACATTATAATTGCTATGAGAATCATCCTAGACCTTATACATAAAATAAGAATGGTTTGAGAAATACGTAAAACAGATTAATTGAAACTATACAAATATTTAGAATCATTGAATTGCTTTGTCGATCATTTTGTATTTCTAAAATCTTATACTCGTGATTTCTAATTGAAGATTCAAAATTTCTTAATTTTTCTTAGGAGTTCCTGTAATTACTGGGAGCGATTTTATTACAAAATTAATAGACGATGATATTATTTGAAAGATTTTAAATATTATTAAGTAGGACTTTAAATTGGCACTACACATTTGCATTTAAAAATGTATTTAAATATATTTCATTTCTCCAAACTTTAAATTGTGGTAAGATACAGTGTTGGTGATAAACTATCTAATTAGATTCGTCCAAAAAATGCCAATTTTATCTAAAAGCCATACTATATATATACACACGCGACCAATTATTATTAATCTAAGTTTCTAAGCTTTGTCAACATTTGTCATCGTACATTTTTAAAAATAATATGTATTAATAGTGTCATATTATTTTACCGTGTGTATAACTAAGTTAATATTATGGATGAACGAAGACAAAACCGTATAAAAAAATATTCTGTTATATGAAACAAAAAACATGTTGATTGAAATTTTCACCGCAGGCACGGAACTGATTGCCGAAATTTTTCCTTCATTAATGTTCGCCGATGTTGGGTCTTCTCGGCCGTTTAATAAATCTGTCATTGCTGATTTACGCGAGAAGCTTTTTCGCCGGGTATCGTTCAGATATCGAACCGTAGCAACTCAACGATATTTTTAGAAACTAATGAAAGCAATGCGTTTATCCCCGCTCGAAAGTTAAAAATAAATAGACGGGAATTCGCTTATCGGGTCGGTGCAAACAAATTTTCGTTTTATCGCAAAATTGCTATCAGTAAATTGAATTCTCGTTTTTTTTACAGTTCGACCCAGACTGTTATTCGGCCGAAGTATCAATTTTTGGTCATTTTGGAATAAACAGTTACCTTCTTGTTCGTGAAATGTCCAGTTTTTATGACTTAATGAACCCAAAAATGCAATAACAACATTTCTGTTGGTTATCTTGTATGTACATACAATACGTTCTAAATAGCCAATTAATGTTGATAACCTCTTTCTAAGTATGGTAGCTGGCCCATGTATAGCACTGGATGCCCGCAGTGGACGTCAATTTTACGTTCATTTTTCGTCTATATGCTCATGCCTGAAATGTGGATATTTCGTCCATAGAATAGAGACATTTTATGCTCACATAATGAATTGAAGATTATTTTTTCATAATCGTAAAATGGATGTCAAATGAACATCCGTTGTATACGTTCAAGCGTGCACGACCATTCTGCATACAAATAAGGATGTCCAATGTGTGCGTCCATTCATTTAAGAATATTTTGTTATGATTGCAAACTGTATGTAAATGGGACTGGATATAAGAGAGTCCATATTGTACGTTCAAATGTGGACGTCTATTGTACGCACATATTTAGACGTCCAATGTACGTTCACTTTCTATTTATATTTTTTTATAAATTAATATTTCCAGTCCATTGGATTTTTAACGGGATTGATATTGGATGAAAATCTTGAATGAAATTGAATGAAAAAATTGGTTGACTTGATAATTAAAAAGATGTTTAAATTTGTTGAAAACAAATTTTCTAGAATGTTCTGGAAAACACACAGACATTCACCAGTTATTGTTTTTTTTTTATGATTGATTGAACAAAATTTGAGAAATTAAAATGATCATGCTTATGGTGGAGATGCTATTTTTCTTGTAGTATTAGTATAGTATTAGTAAAACAAATGTTGCAATTCAATATTACAAATGCAGCGTTCTAGATATTATTTGACAACTGACAGCGAATTACCTTGCTGGTTGATAAGTAAGCCCTTGAATGGAGGGAGTTAATGTAAGAGTTCGGCGGCAGCCATTGGTGGGGGAGTAAGGCTACCCTCCCACTATACGAACATAATTATATATTCAAAGACAAAATCGATTCGTACACTGAATATAGAAACAATGAAAATAATAAGGATATGCGAGAGGAGTACAAAGGACGCAAAACTTGATCCTGTCACTCTATTTACTAGCTCTAATATCATCTTCATTCACATCAGTCACTTTGCTCGTTCTTCTAGATCAACTTGAATGTGTACAAGGCATTCTTCCATACATAGATTTCGAGAAACTTGGCCAATATCTAGTAGGACTAGTACTATAGCAGAATTTTGTACGTGTGGTAATTTTTGAAGTCACTTCCCAATAAGAACAAGATTGTTTAATATACGTGTATATTATACGAAAAGTATAGGTATAAAAGTGTATATAATACGGCAGTGTAAAATACGTTTATTGTTTAACGTTTCAAATAGCTGTATATATAATTCGTCCACTTTATTAAACGTACAAATATAATTTGCTAAATGCAGTGTAAAACGTACCTATATTTAGATCGTGGAATTTACAAGTGTAATGTAAATGCATTTGAAGAATGTTTATAATTTATAACAATAAAAACGATTAAAAACGCAACGTTTATTAACCGGAAACGGTAAATGTTAATAAAAGGGTTAGTATAGCCTAGGTGCAAAATTAGCCGGGAAAAACTAGATTCCTACAAAATTAAGGTGGTCACTTTGGAATTTTGATAAATTCGAGCATATGCAAAACGTAACCTTACATTTCCTTTGTGCTGTTGACATTTATTAATATTATTATTGTATTCGGTCATTTACGTGAACCCGTATTGTCTTTGCCTATTGTATTTTATAACGTACATGTATTATATATATTTTAAATCTCATTTAAGCTCATCAAGTAATTGAGGGTGAAAAAGTAAACCCAAGTTACTGTTTATTAGAAATGACAAAGCACGTTTTCAGACGTTACAGGTTATAAAGTATAGTATTAGGGATCAACTGGAGTTAGGAATGCTATAGTAATAATGGTCTGGACTTGTAATCTGGCTACAAATATTTTTGCTGCAAAACAAGACTGTAATATTCTTAAGGCAAGCTTCCCGTCTAGTGTCCGATTATCGTCAAGGAAAACTTGCCAGACCACGTGAAATAATAAATTTATGACCGGATGTTTTTGTTTTTTTTTTTACAGAAAAATAACATTTTTATGGCCACGCGTGTAATTACGCATTTGCGTTATTTTTCCTTTACGAATTGAATTACTAAAAGATACACATATGCGAATCGATGAGTAATGAGCAATCTCATTCATTTGCGCCTAGTGTTAGGTCGCAGATAAAATTGTCGCGAATGATTGTCGAACGTAAGACGCAATTGTGGCTTGCTGCAATGTAAAATAATGCGATTATATATGTTGCGAAGTATTTTTAATTAAAATTTTTTTTACGTAATGGTGGTAAACATTCGTTCTGCGTTCCTTTGGTAACGAAACGTTAACCAATGCCGAAGGTCGTAAATGTTTGACGTCTGAGGCTGAGTATACGCGTGCGGTAAGACGATTTGCGTAAATGCAACGGGCAACTGTATGAAAATGAGAGATTTTCATGCAAATTTTTTTATCGATATCTATATAACACGTTTTTTTAAAAAATCTATAAAACATGAAATGTACAATTTTTAAGGTTTTTCATATTAATGACAATAATGCAAAAAAAAAACGCTATATTTTGACAAATATTGTATGTATCCATAATGTCATTAATGGTGATAATGAAATTAATGAAATTAAAATGTTGACTGGAAAGTCACTTCTCAGTCCAACATTTATCGAGGCATTTGTAGAAAAGGAAGTTGAATGTCAGAAGAGTCCATTCTTTATCACATTTGTTTGAAGTTATGACCAACGGGTCGATTCTTATAGTTGTGATATCGTGGATAACGCATGAGATATTTTAAAACGTATAGATATACACGAGGATATGTATAAGTTTTAGTGAGATACCGTGTATAATTGTATCTATCAAATTTTTTGAGATCTAATATCTCGCGGTCTCCTGATGCGAGCAAAGAGTCAATTATCAAATCAATAATAATAATAATAATAATTGATATTATTAATTATTCTCCAATCTCCAATTAATTTTTAATATATTATTAAAAATTCTCCCTTTTAAAGACGACAAAGTCAACAATTGCAGCGTCGCCCGACTCAAAACGTTTACGAATCTCGATGTTGTTGTAGACATTCCTAGATTCCAGATAGCAAAAGATGCAGAAACATGCCGAAATAACGTCATATGTGCAGCATATCCGCCCTTACGGAAAGGTAAAACACTAAAAAAATGGGTGTAAACACTAAAAAAATTGGGGTTTACACCCAATTGGGTGTCATTTCGGACACCGAACATATTTTTTTCTGTGAGGGCGACCGACATTTCAGCACATTTCCTGCATATTGGTCAATTTTGCCATTAGGGGATTTGAAGTGCAGCAACATATGTTCAGCGCGCTTTTTTAGTGCAACATTGTGAAAAAACAATTTCTTGAGATGAAATTATTGTCAAAATTGTAAGAAATATTTCGTGCATAAGAATAAAAGGAAAAACAAACGACTACAATAATTTATATATATATCATGTATATTCTAAAGTATAATCGAGTCTATATGAACAACTCCGAATCCGAAGTGATTGAAGAATGTCTTGATTGAATGTGGATTTCAAGTTGGGGAAAACGTTACATAGTTTAAAATGTCTTTATCATCACCGCAATCACAGATGCCACTGATCGGATTCCGATATCCATTGTAATATTCCGTCGGGTGAAATCGGTCGTCATCGTTCGACTCCGGAAACTATTTGTCTTCCTAAGAGATCGCTTCAAATTATATCAGTGAAACTATAGCAAGAAATTGGGAAAAACCATAACTGTCCCTACTGAAAATGACCATATGGAATTCCATGTGGGAATTTCACGTGAAATATGGGAATTTGCAGTTTGGTCAATATTATATAAAGGTTGACTTTTTAGGTGTTTTCGTATATACTTTTTCTTCGTCATAATAATACATTTTATATTATACATATATGCCTCAAAATTACTTTCCTTAATATTTCATGATTCACGAAGTTACATATACTTGGCACACGATTCCTTTGGAAAGTCTAATTTTTGCAAATGGTTACCTGGAAAGGAGCACTGGACTATTTGTATATTTGCTCTAATGAAATATAAAATACCCGTATGTATATATGTGTGTGTGTGTATATATAATAAAATATTGATCAAGTCTAGAAGGTAACTTCAAGAACCATCCCTAATTTTCACGGAAGTATATACTTGTAGTGGATGAAAATTAATATATAGGCACCGAAACGAATTCAACACATTTGTTGTGCGGTATTCGGAAAAAGCTCTTATTATTATTCCAGCGTTATGAAGTGCCCATATGAACTCGGATAGTGGTCGTAAACCCCAAACTTTTTTTTCAGTGTACATCAGGTATGTATAGGTGTGTACGTGATGATTTGGGTACGTACGTATAGTACAAACGTTGCTTACGCGTTTACGGTTCGTGACTTGACGGTGGCAAAGTGCGGCGGGGAATGTCCGGGTATTGTGACGTCACGCCACCGACGCGATGCGACGCCGTCGTCGTCGTATACACGTCGACGCTCCTCCGGTCCGGTCCTCCTCGTGGCGAGAGTATTAGGCGCGGGGGAGGCTAAACTTCAGGGGCGACCGTAATACGGGACGTCCACATTGTGTATTATAGTCCCGGACGAGTAAAGTGGCAGAGAAGGGTATATAGGAGTATCGCGAGGGGAGGGGGGGTAGGGGCATAAGAGCTGGAGGGGACGGGGGCTCTCGAGTCTCGACGCCGTTCTATTTTCATCCGGTCGCTACTGCTGGCCCAGATTCGATGCGACCGTCACAACGCGAACGTGATCAATCTCTTCGACCTCTTCCATCTCCCCCTTCTCCTCCGCCATTTCCTTTGGTTGTTCGTCGTTTTTTGTTTCAACTACCGCGGAAATTCCTGTGAATCGGAGCCGCGGAATCGAGAATCCGACAGTGACAAACGGAAGTGCGCGCAATGTGACTGAATAGTAACCGGCCGTTTTGGAGTTTTTCTGTTGTTCCTTTCTCCGCTTGTGACCCTCGGGGTGATCTCTCGTCGGGACGCCACCGGCCGCCGGGTGCACGTGTGATTGTGCATAAAACGAATGTGCGCGTGTGTGAAAGGGGAAACGAGACAGACAGATAAGAAGAGCAGAGGAAGAGGAGCGACGAGAAGAAGCTGAATAGTGCAACAGTGCAGACGCCGAGTTTCTGCTTCTGGTAATGAAACCACGTGGCTTTCTGTACATTTTTTCGGAGTTTCGAATTTTGGAGTCCTATAGACTTCCTCCTGTGAAGCTGAACCCGTGTCGGGCAGGTGAATTCCACATTCAGTGATGTGCATGCAGGTATACTCTCGTCCTGTCGATGGAGGACATGTGTACCTACCCTCTGCGACGAGACGTATCGCTGTATGTGAAGGAATTTGCTTGAATTTTGAGGTTAATGTCAGCTGTTGCTGCGCCAAATTGGCGAAAGTCTGCGGCGATCCGAGAGTGCGAGCGCGATACGACTTTTCGGCGCTTTTCAAATTGAAATGCGACGATGACGTACATACATGCGCATGTTATTTAGTGCTTTTATGAATTTTGCCGTGATATAATGCAGCATTATTTTTATTACAGTTCATCATTATTTCGTCCATAGATTATCATGTTATAAACAGACCTACAAACGGACGAAATTTCAGAAGAGATTCTTCATCAAGATTTATCTTGATGTGTATTTTATTAGATAAGAAACGATATATTTGTTTTGGATCAATGATTTATTATATCTGGGACATTAACTCATTAATGGGAAATTACCACTTACAAAATTTCCATTTAGAGAAGACACAAAAATGTTTTTTCTTTTTTTTTTCATTTTACAGTTACATCAATATGGCAACTGAATTATTCTTATTATTCGTGGCATTTCTTCGTTTGTGAATTATTTCTTACATGAAAATCGCAAAAATGCAAATGGAATGTAAAAGCTGTCAAAATTCTAAAACGACCTAAGAATTCTAGGAATGATTTGGCCTCAGGGCATCTATCCATATTTTAGTATTTGCTTACAATATCAAAAGTTGTAGTAATTTTCTCTATACTTGAGTAAATATTTATCTCGATATGAAACAAACGTGTTGGTGAAAGAAATGTATCAAGTGAGAGAATATTTATTTGTTTTTTTTTTATTCATGAATTTACAATCTGGCCGCAGCATTTAGCAACCATGAGTGATGCACTTGTCAACAAAAAAAAAAAAAAAACAATAAAGTACGTACACAAGAAAATGTTTCCTTCTTTTTAGTAAATCTTACTTAATTCAAGAAAATCTTTTCTTAATTCAAGTAAATATTTACTTGAAAATAACATTTTTTTTTCAATGTATAGCACATGCAAACGATGTCTGTTTATCTTCTAATGTTTTTAAAAGTCGAAACGAAACATTTTCTTTTTGTACGTGTTTTCCTCTAATATTCGACAATTGAGTTTCAATTCGACTTTCGATATATGTGCATACACTTAGAAGAAAGGTTTGTTTCGTGAACAAAATCGATGTTCTTAATTATTTTGTTACTGCAACAAAAAATTTTGTTAGCATATAGCCAAATACGTTATTTTTATGTTGTTGATGGTACAAAATAGTTTTGTTGGCTTCATTTTGTTGCGACAACAAAACTTTTCTCTGAGTGTACATCATTATAGGCCGACGATGTATTTCCGTCTCTTATCAAAACATACATTTCACACGGAAAATCGGTTCACTGGGCTCAAAGATGTCGTAATTTTTTTTTCATTTGATCCATAAAAAATGTTTTTCCTCTGCTAAAAAGTGCGTCTCTTACTTTTTTTCATGTTTTTCCTACATTGCAACGTATTCAAATTTTCGGAAAATCGAAGAGTGACACTTATTGGCGGTTTACTCGTTAGTGGCGTTTGACCTTATCAAGCAGGGATGCCAAAATTGCACCGCATAGAAAATGAGAGACATTCTCAAAGTCACTTCTATCGATAAAAATTGTCACTTCGTTGCAGGGCGAAGCTAAAGAAGAAAATTTTATTCGCCCCAAGTAAAAGTAAGGAAGATAACGAGTGTAATAAATAAAGAAAGAAAGAAATATTTACTTTTATTTTCATGTTTTCTTAATATTTTGGTCATCTCATATATATATTCTGTTTAATCGAAAATCGTATATATAGTTTATTACTCGTCGTTTTGGAAACATCCGGGATGTATGCAAATCCTTGATAGGCCCCGGGTGATGCGGAGCGGGGCGGCGCGGACGCGACGGCACTGCGAATATTAATTCAAGGTCGAAGAACCCGTCCAGTGCTGTTTCGGAGTCATTATTATATGCCGGTCCTTCCCCAGTCTGGCCGCTTTGTCCGCGATTATTATTATCATCATCAAGGCACAATTATCGCGTCGGCCAGCCGGTGATGGGTCGTATAGATCGATGGTAGTCGGGTGTGGGCCCCGCCGAACGTGTTTTAAATCCGTCGAATATATATATGGTTTCACCGGTTTCTCGTGTCTGGGGTCGGGGGCTCGTCTCAGACGCAACGATTTGCACGCTCTCCGACAAGGGTTTGCCGAATACGGGTCGTCGTAGGTCATGTATACGAAACCTTTGTTCCCGCGAGCAACAGTATAGACGTCAGAATGTATACCCCGACTAGACATTCTTTTTTTTAATGCGCTATTTACAGGGGAAGATTTTGGGATGGTTGATCCTTGCGTAAAATGGTTCGCAGATGAAACCTGAAGTCACGGACACTTTATGTATAGGTCTGTTCTTTTTCATAACTTCAAAATCTCATCTTCTATATATACGATTGGTCCATTTTTTATTAGGACATATACTGCAATGAAGTAGGTATATATAACAACTACTGCAGCTTAGACGGTTTTTGGTCTTTACAAAAAAAATAAGAGATTTCCTAAAATGTAATTCTGTTAATACGCACATATAATTATAAACTTTCGGAAATTTTTATATTACAATATTTCAATCTTTCGTACTTTTTGAATTATTGTAATAATATTTTGGATATTTTGACCAACACACGATAGTATGGTGGTAAAATCTCACTTTGTTGCAGAACTATTTTAAGACATTATTCCCCGTAGGATGTTAGCAAGGAATCGTCGACAGCTGCGAATATCACGCTCGAACCAGGTTTCTCATTACCATCTTTCATTTTTAACATTTGTCGCGTGGGTTTTCGGCATTTCTCTTTCTTTTTAATCTAGTTTCTTTTCTCCAGATGCATTTTCCAACGTTATTTACTACAAATTAAGATGTAATTCAAGCGAAACATAATAATAGTTTGATGAATTTCACGAGAGGCTATCTACAGAAGTTTTAATCAACATATTCGTATATTATGTAGAAACAGTATTTCAATTCCATACGTTAATACGAATTGTGAAATTATCCACTGGTCCAAATATGTGTTTAGATGTTTCTTATGTGTGACTCCTCTCATATAGCGAGAGAATTATAACGTCGAGATTTAGAGAACTGGTTAGTCGTACTATTTTATAATTAGGATTTACTATCGGGAAAAACCGGACTTTATATTTGGTATAAATATAGTGTTTTACGTATTGCGAGTCAACTTTAATCGAATTAAATCCACTCATCCGATATTTATCATCATCGACGACTCTCTTCTTATAACCCTATACGTTATAGTAGTATAATTGTGACAAATTGTTCGTTAATCATCGTCAGTCAGATTGGCGTTACGCATTCAGATCGATAACATTTTAGCATAACGTAAGAACGATTGAGGATGGACTAATGTCGATGAAATCAGACTAGATAAGCGAGGACTGGCACTTGATTGTCTTGAAAAGTGCATAATATAATAAGGAGATAAGGAGGAAGCGTGAATTAAGCGCTAGATATATATGTATATATAGGTAAACCTGTGCGCATATACATAAATGCTCTTCTCGAGTAATCCTAGGATATCGGATCTTTGGGTCAATATTGACGCGTACTTCAACCATTAGCTAATAATATTATTTATCGCAGTCTTCGGGAAATTAACCGCATAACATGTGTGCCAAGTTAGTCACGAGAAGATATACTACGTTTAATTCGTCGTTTGCATCGCGTTCCGAACATAAATAAGGAAACATGCCATATTTTATTAGACGACTCCTATTGCTTTAACGTATATAGACCTGAATGGAGAGAAGAAAAGCAAGCAACAAAGCTTAACATATCACGCGTATCTTGTTGCATAAACATGTGTTCATTTCGACAGATCATTACGAAATTATTCAAAACAAAAACATTGCATACAAGTCTATATATATATATCGTATACGATATATATGCGTACATAGCGTAGTAGAACCAGTATTATTTTTTTTATAATTAATTTAAAAAAATTTTAGAGAAATAAACTGTTAATTGGAGCAAACAAAATGTACTTGCGTTAAAAAAAAACAACATATACAATTGTATGCCTAATCATTCGTTGGTACATATTTAGATTGGTTTGATCCAATCTAAACATGTATATATACTGACGAATGATTAAGCATACAATTCGAATGTATTTGTTGATTTATTCGAGTGTCATTTTTCCAAGGCTCTTTTCACTTCAAGCAAATGCGTTATTTTTATGTCAAATAAATATACAAATAAATCATCCGAGAGAGAAAATTAGCATCGAGATTTAGAGAAACTGGTTAGTCGTACTATTTTTTCATAATTGTTTTTTATGTATAGAAGTACAGTCATATAGAAACGGATTTACTATTCGGAAAACCCGGACTTTATTTATTTTAAGCGCATAAGTCAATTTTAATCGAAATGCATACTCATCCGATGTATAAACTGCCTATTGAGGAATCGAACAAGATTTGGGCCTGGAATTCTATCTGGATTTTTATGCTATTCGGTATTGTAGTAAGTAAATTCAAGTAAACATTCACTTGCTACTATTCAAGTAAATATTTACTTGAAAATAACAAATTTTTTTTCAGTGTAGCAATAAGATGTCCCGCTGAATTATGTGGTCAAACAATGAAAGTGTGAATAATAACAATTGCAGAAGGTAATTAGAAAAATGCATGTACCTTAATTAAGTGTATACATGCGCATATGGAAAAGGAGTGGGCATATTAATAAGGCGAAACAATTAACGAAATGACTTTGGCGAAGGCAACAACGTCACGAACGTTATCAGCTTCGAATTATAAGTTATGACGAAAATACATCAGTTTAATTGTGTATATGTTCAATCAATCCTGCGTCTAAAATATTTCCATGAATAACTATAACAGCAGGTATTATTTTTTTTTGTCCAATACTTATTTAGTGAAATGCAATTTTTTCATTCTAATATTTCTGAAGACTGATCGTAATAGGTGATTTATTGTAATGTAGTGACTTTGCTTCAATAACATTTTCCGGCTCCATAATAAATAATTTGCGGATAATTTTCTATAGTCGTAAAGGAATCATAAAATGTTCACTCGGCCTTGTCTATACGCACGAATATATATATATATATATATATATATATATATATATATATATATTTTCTAACGTTACGTCCAGATGAAACTTTTTTAATCTTTCCACTGGACGTATATGTAAAGTATCTAACAAATTCCATTCACCTATATATGATACTAGTTTCAGATTCCGCGATCCCTTAGATCAACGGCCTTGGACTTTGGGGAAATGCGAAACTCGCGGCGTGTTCTATTGCCAATGAATTCGGTTATTCTCGTGTCCCGTCGAGTCGTGTCGTGTTTCGTCTGTCTGTCACAAGGCGCCGCTACCACGAGACGTTCGAGCTACATAACACTTTCGTCGTCTTAATAATAAACCGAATTCGCGAATGAGGATGACAAAGATGTTGGTCTCGAAAGAATTTAGCAAACAACTGTTCAAATACTATAGTTTAAAAAAAAAACATTCAATATAAATGTATTGTGTACAATTTATGCTTTTTTTATTGAGTATTGCCTTTTTAAAAACATGAGTTCAATTGATCTCAAACAATGTGAGAATAAAATGAAAACTGAGCCGTTAATTAACGATTATCAAAATTTGCAACATGCAGCATTTATGGTAACTGTACAGGGCGTAAAAAAATTCAAAACTTGAACCACTTCTTGCTTCCATTAATGCCTCACTTTTTGCCCTTGGATCACAAGATGCTGAATTAAGGAACATCTACTTGAAAATGATGTCTGAAATTTCAGAAAAATGTATCTATACATGGGACAAAAATATATGGGACCATCCACGTCTCAACCGGATCAGTTCTATGACCGAAATATGGAGCAATCGAAAAAAATGAACAAGAGGGCTCATTTTAAAGCTTAAAGAAAATACTTTGAAATTCCAAGAGCGCCTTTGAAAAATCTAATATGGAGGCTCCAATATGGAGCGTAAAAATTTAATTTGTATAAAAAAAGTTTTAAAAAAATAAAATTAAAATTTAGACCATGTTTACAGTGCTTTTTATGTATTCCGATTAATTTTGTCTTACACAACGCGAATCCGGCTTTAGAATTTAGCTACAGCACCGCTCATTTTTTTTCTAAGCTCAAAAAAACAGGTAGAAGACAATACAAATATGGAAAAATTTACGAGGAGAAAAAAGAAACCTACATTTTTCATATCCTTCTCTTTTTCTATTAAGAGATGGAATGGTTAAGTCAAAGTCAACCGTCGGAATTAGTAGGTCAAAATTCATCGGAATACGTAAAATGCACTATAAACATGATCTAAATTTTAATTTTATGTACGTTTTTAAATTTTGTTTATACAAATTAAGAGTTTGTAGACGCCATATTGAAATCGCCATATTGGATTTTGTAAAGGCGCTCTCGACATTGCAAGGTATATCCAAGTAATTGAAGAAGTATTCAAGTCCAGAAAATAGAATTAAGAATGATAAAGAAGTATTCACTGCAGTCCAAAACGAATGCTTCTCTATCATTGTCAATCCTATTTATTGGACTTGAATACTTCTGAATACTTTTTCGTTTACTGGGATGAGTTAAGCTTTAAAATGAGCTTTTGTTCCATTTTTTCGGTTGCTCCATATTTTATTCGTAGCAACGATCCGGTTGACGTGGATCTTCCGTATATATATATATATATATATATGCGTGTGTGTGTAACTTAAAGAAAAAACATGCATAAATGTTTTAAAATATTTAAAATTAAAAATTATAATATTTTTAAAATAATCCTAATATATTATGTAATATATATATATATATAGAGAGAGAGAGAGAATTTTAGAGAGAAAACGGTGCCGAAATATGTATTCGCCCGTATATCCGTGATTTCCGGTTTTCGACGACGTTTAAATTGAGAGACTGACTGGACCCGTTCGCAGAATTCTGAGATAACATTATTTTTTCTTCTCTTGATTTCTGAACCAAAAATAACTGTTGCTCGAATTTGGTATGCGAAAGTATCCACTATATAGACAAAATTCAAACTTCCCTCGAAGCTGAACGACCCAACACATTATATACTTTCCTCCGCAGTAGGGTTCTTGAATATTTTATTGGTTTGTCGAGTAGGAAAGTAACGATTTACATTTTTCTACGTTACTGTACTGATGTAATTTAAAATATAATTACACATGCCGCATTTTACGTATTTAAAATTGTCCCGTCATTTTTATCATGGGATATATGTTAAAGTACCCGATGTATTATACAATGCAATAATGCTGTATTAAAAAGTCGTCTCAGGAATTTGTGCCTTTGAACAGATGTTTCTTTTAGATTCTGCCTTCACGTAAACGTAGAAATTTCACTTTATTTTTTTTTTTAATACCCCTCGAGGCTTTTCTCATTTCAATGTCATTTTGTTAACTCGTTTAATCTACCTACTATTCGAGATTAAATTTGCAATTTTACTTTGAGCAGAGTGGTTGAAAGCAGACGCAGAAATTCTTCTTATTAAAGTAGTACTTTAATTAAAATAAAATAGAAACGCTTATCTATAACCATTAGTAAAGATTGGTATCGTTGAGTTACTCTTATTAGGGAGTAAGTTATTATACTGAAAGTATGAAAAATCTTGTACCCTTTGTACAGTAACAATGGCACCAATTGTTACTGGATAAATTGTAATATACGAAAAATGGCAATGGTCGTAAAAGTTCACTTTTACTCCCCTATAGGAAATACATGATTCTAATCCCTCTATCATTCTCCTGCCCTGGTAGAAATTAATCGCGGCATTCCGTTTGGTTAGATAAAATATGAATTCTGTCTCGTTTCTATATCGATTTTGTCTAGAAAATACTAGATATATGATGCTTAGGTTAGAATAAAATAGCTTTTCCTATTAGATGAAAACTAGACAGATTCTGTTTAGATCATGGACATAGATTGTTATCATGGCCCCATATGCATTAAGCGTCTACCTGCGGATATTGGGGCTACATATTTCTGCTATAGGGTGTAGAAGGCAAAAGTGAATTTCTCCTCCCGTTACTATGTGCCATACATATATACCAGATAAAGCAGTTTTCTATAGCTGCAGGAAAGCAATAAATTGTATATTTAAGTATATACTTAAGTATATTTGCTTATCTTTTAAATGACTTAACACGTCGTCGAGGAAAGAAGGTGAACACATCACTAAAATGAAAATAATTGTCCGAAGTATTCTGCCCGTTTCCAAACCGATAGTTGGTCAATATATTTTTCGTTACCCAGGTGCGTAAAATGCGTGTTTTACACCCACATTTGCGGGAGTAAAATGCGTTTTTATAACCCCGGGGTTGTAAAATTTTCCGACCCTCATTTTCTACTAATCGTGCAAAAACCATATTCCGCCCTGGGTAACGAAAAATCTTGTTCGTGACACGGGAGTAAGATTTGACACCCTTTTAAGACCACTTTTACTCTCTAGTCACGAAAATAACTATTTCTGCAACGGATACCAAAAAGTTTTAAGCCTTCAATATTATTTTTTTAAGTATCTGGATGACGAGTTGTGACGAATCTGCGTCACTTTCAATGTTTACGAGACAATGAATTAATTTATCTAGTAATATTTGCGAAAAATAGCAACGTTTTGTCTACAACATTTGACCAAATGTATTTGCCAAAAGAGTCAATAACTTTCTCAATAACCTTCAGTATATAGTACATGTATATATAACAAATGAACGAGTCCATGTATTTGCCAAATTTTCATGATGTTAGAAACGTAATTGACTCCTAATTTTAAATCGTCATCACAGTGTGTTGAATAAACTTTGTTGCTTTTATTTAAAACGCAGAAAGAATTATTTCCATCGCGGTGAACTTGAAGAATTGCCCCCCGATTACTCAATCGTATTTATCAAAATTATAGCGAAGAAATAATCGAAGCTTGGCTCACTTCTTATGTTTGATCGCACAAGGATCTAACTACGCCATACATACGGACTGACAATTCGATTAATTCGATTATTCACCGACACTTTGTAAATATTTACTTGTTTTGTTTATATTTATATTTACTTGGTTTATATATATATATATAAATATATATATAAATATATAGTCAATACTAAGAAAAGTTCCTTTCTACATCCTATTGTCAAAATATTTGACGAATCGGTGGAAAATTGAATGCCAATATAGAGGCAACGCATCAATTCGAGAAAAATACAAAAGGGTCATACTTTTTGATTGCACGTTATACTGCAAAAATTACTTTCAGAAATGGTAACCCTGCAAACACAAAAAATAACGGTAATCTAACATTTATACAATTCTTACTTGTTACATAGTCTTTATATACCTGTTTGCTGGGAAGCTACACCACAATTCTGCACTTATGATTAAAAATGACTCTGATTAGTTTTATATTTAATGTTAATTGAGTGCAATTAACGTAAAAACCAAGGAACACTAATATCGGAGTAATAAAACTAGTAAAAGATGAATAGTTGGAAAAAATGTCCAACATGGTATCCAGAGTCTATGTAAATGTCACGAGAAAGAACACGTTGATGGTTAAATTCCTAGACTTTTGGAAACTTGAATTAAAGGATACAAAAGGAAGATTCCTAGACCGGAATCCATGAAATAACACTTCTCATAATTTCGACTATAAAAATGATACAATTTTTGTGACTGAAACAAATTTTATTGAAAGGGAAAAACTCGACAACTATTTCTTTAAAAAACCTACACAAACAATAAATATACGATTTGAGCAATCAAATCTCATTTATTATTATTGTGTATTTTTTAAATTAATCAAATATAGTTTCAAATTTTAAAAGATTATTTTTAAAATGTCGTTTTTTATTTTTAATTGTCTACCGACCGTACTACCAAGTTTACCTACATTATTTTGACATTTTTAATGATTACAAAGAATAATTTGATAAAGATCAACATTCATTATGCATTTGTTTTTTATCATCTTTTGATAAAGTTATGTCGGTTATGTAAGCATTTTGCATAATATTCATAAAATTATGCGCTCTTGAATTGACAAATAAGATGTCTTAAAGTTTTAATAACTAAAAAATATAATATGAATTTTAAAATCTCAAAAAAGAAAAATCTCAAGTGATGGGAGAAGAAACATTTCTTGCGCACTGCTTAAAATGTTAAGTGCGCTAGCTTTAAGAGAAATTTATTGTATTTTTTAATTTAAAATAAGCATTTGTCTCTCATTAAGACATTATGCTCCAACTTATTAATTCGTTTTTAATTCAGACTTTATTGTGTCCTGTATTTTTGATATACATTATCCAATGTTCGCAATTGCAAAAAAAAACGTTTTCATGCTCTCGTGTATAAAGATATAATAAATTGATTTAAAATATATTGTATACAACATATATTTTACCAACATACATTGTTTAACAATATTTTTAATTACCAGCAGACAGGCATTTTTTTTTGATAATAAATATTTCCTAAAATTATCAAAATTTAGGTTCGTACTTCGTTTTGTTTGGTCTTTTTTTCCGAATTTGCGCAAATAAATATGTTAACGATTTAAAAATGATTAGGAGTTTTTTATTAAGATAAATTAAAATTTATAGAATATGAAAAATTGAATCGAATAACTCTATTGTTAAAATTTCGAAATACTTGATTTTTCAATATTAAAAAAAAAAGTATACATTCAATTCATTCATTTGTTTGTTTAGTTTTGTTATCGAAAATGTTAATATTTCAAAAATTAAAAATTAAAACAATATGATCGTCTTGCGAAACTGATGCAAGATGCGCAGAAAATGTGTGCGCAAAGTGCGTACACCAATAAAAATGTAATGTACTATAGCAATGTTACGCGAGGTGCTCTAATATATATATATATACACAGGCGCGATTTTGGCTTCTGCGGCATCTTTTACGTTGGCGTACACAGTCGGTGTGACAAGCATCGATTGTTCCCACCGCGGTAAATAGACCGAAAATACCTCGAGTGACCACTATTATTAGAATCTTCTAATTACGCTTTTGAAATTGATGGCTTCGTGTATCCGCCAGTTTCCGTGCAAGTTTAAGGTCTGCCACGGTTGTTCGCGGGTCGGGCTTTCTTATTCGAGTTTTCTGGTGATATATAATTTTCTAGTGGATATTTGACGTCAATCCGTATTCTCTCGAAGAGCCGAAGTTTGTTTGAAATTCCATATAGTGCCCTGCTATCAGATCGAAAAGAATTCTTAGCTCTGTGTTATAGCTAAAGCATTAAATTGTTTACAACTGGGTACATGTAAGATTTAACCTTTACATTAATAAGTTTTTTAAATACCGTTTGACATAATTTTAATTGATAACTTTTACGAATTTACGTTACATTTTCTATTGATCAGAAGATATTTATAAAATGAATATATAATTCCAACAGATAGTGTCATTTATCACGATTGCGTCCTTTAACTTATTAAAAACATTTCTTTCATTAAAAGATCATCAACAAGTTAAATTGATGTTCTGTAACCTTAAGAAAATAAAGTGACAGCTATAAATTAGCGACGTCTCGAATGAATTAAAGATACAAGAATTTTCCATTTCTTATTTATTATGAAAGAGAGTAATATACCAACCCGAGAGACAATATCACACTGTACCCGATTGATTAAAAAAAAAAAAAATAAAAAAAAACTGATGATCATGAATTCCCGGTGGTAAATATCGTCACAAATTTCCATTGTAGAATCAAGTTCCTTTGAGAAAATCTAATTGTAGTTTATTGTTTATGAGGGAGATACAATCGATATATACAAAAATTGTTTACTCGCCATTAAAATCATTAACATCGTGAGCAATGAAAAATGGTAATAACTCGTTTATTCGGTAACGTTTTTTGCAATAAAAATTTTGGCAATCTCTCGACTATTAACCCGAACAATCAAGTTATTTGACATGTCAAATTGCAAATATATACTATGTTGAACGAGTTACTTTTCGTGTCGCTCGCTATAAGTTGCAGACCACTATAATAAGCATCTCTTCTTTCATGTGAATCAATTATTGTAGTATCTTTTGCGTTAAGTGTTGAATTGGCGGGATTTTAACATTTTCATATTTTCTGATTACAGAGCCCTAGTGAGTGCATCCTCACATACATGGAGTTTCAGCTGGATAGCGCAGAATACTGTCAGGCTCAACACAAATAAAGGAAGAACTGAGGAGCAAAAAGAGCGACAGTAAGAGCGGTGAGAGAGCGAGAGAAAGAGAGAACGAGTGCGTGCGCGCGAGAGAGAGAGAGATAGGGAGTGTGAGAGAGCAGAGGAGGGAGGAAGAGGACGTGTGAAAGAAGAGAGAGGAAAGAAGAAGGGGGAGGAGAGAGAGAGAGAGAGAGAGAGAGAGAGATAGGATATCGAGGTGTCTCTGAGCTAACAACCAACTGCAAATCAACACCCACTGAAATCAGGAAAGCAGGAAGAAGATCACTCTTAAAGAAAATCGAAAGCATTGATCCAGAAATCAGCAGCTAGTCATCATCACACACGCACACGCTCATACATCGTAAACACCCGTCAACAAACTCACACACGCGCGCGTATACACTTACGTTTTAGGAGAATTTTATTAGACACGATTAATACATCAGAATCCCTGCACACAGGGTGTGTCATACAAAGGCATTCTGACTTCAACTGAGCTTTTGCCTCCTCGAGGAAGAGCCAGCGCCAAATAGGTGAGTTTTCAAACAAATGTTTTTTTATCTTATTCTGTACTCCTCGTGTATATATAGGCGTGTTTCTTTAAAATGAGGGCTACAAGGGAAATCTCAGTTGTTGATTGAAATAGATCTTGAAGGTCTATCCTATATAACAGTATATAACAGTTGAAAAAAAAATGGAAAGAAACAGGCAAAGAAGGAAGAACATACAATTGTATACAAAATAGGTCCTGTATGTATTGTTTGTAATCAATCATCCTGTAGTCTCAGAAAAATGACATAAAATCGCACGATTTGTTCTTGTAACAAATTCCGATTATATCTATTTGCTTATATCAGATACATAGTTGAGAACGATCTTCATGATACTTATTACCCTACAATAATAAACGGACTGTACGCAGGTCTGTAGCGGTCAAATCACTCTTATGTTACAGTTAACGTACACTTAAATGTCATTTAAAGTGTGATTTGGCACGCCTCTATAGTTCTCGTACGTTCCATTTTCACCAGGGTAATGATGCACCAATATAAAGTGACCTGTAGGGTGATCGTAATTTGGCGTCCCATAACGAACGTAGATGTTTTGGGAACATTTGTTATATAGCAATCTTACCCCGTAAAACTAATCCGATTGTACAAAAAGGGATAAATGACCTTCGTAAAGAAGACAGTACGATATTCTGACATTTCAGAGTATTTTTCTGAGGCTGATATGATAATTACGAGACAATTAAATTCAACCTTTTTGTGAAGAATGATATACCAACAACTTTTATTATCACATTCATTATCAAGAGCAAACATCCCTGAAATGTACGTATTGCGGACTTTTTACATGTTTCCCCCCAAATGAAAACTTTGATCCGAAATAAAAGTTTTGAATTTCATGATGACTCTAAGAATGTATTATTTTTAGTGGATGTAGGTAATACTTTGGGGAAGGTAAAACAGTCTTGATTTAAGCAATTGCGTTAAAGTAGCAAAATATATCCTTTTGCGTTTCCAAACGACGAAATTATACGCGATCTTCAAAATGACTTGCTTAAATATCCTGTGATTTTACTGACATCGTAGTTCTCACATTTTCGATGTAAAAATAGAATTCTTGAAATTCCGCAGCAGCGGAGGATCCAGTAGTGTAAATGGCTGCAGTGTTCGTGGAATTACTAGAATTTCATAAATTTGCAAAGTGATCGTTAAATTGTAGTAGAACAATAACAGAAATCGCGACCAAAACACAACGAAAAAGTTAATTTGAAAATCGTCGTAAATTCTCCCGAGTCACTGCGAGACTGTTTCAAAATCACATCCTCGCGTCATAATATTATTTATACTCTTTATTTATCGCAACTCCAGTAAAAACCTATAATCCAAATCTTGACCATCACTTGACATTTATCCCATTGGTTTACGCCATGTATATGTAAATGTTGCTTTAGAATATATTATCAATTTACCACAGAGTGCGCGGTTTTCAAAATCTATGTGTTCAAAATCTGTGTCCAATACAAAATTTAAACTTGTTTTCATAATTGCAACCATTGAAAGATTTTAACGGTCGACTTTCACCATTGTATATACGAGTAGGTAGAAAACCCACGTTGCCTATCCGTAATGTTTTCAAAGCTCAGTCTTGAGGGGAGACCACGTGTCAAGGTCTCTGTAAAAACACATTTTTCTTGTAGAGTAGTGCACTATTTCAAATGGGCATCAGAGGTGCCATAATCTCCAGACAAATTCTGTAGATTTGTATTTAAAATATACAGCCCGACTGTGCCTACTTGGCAGCCGTGATGGGCATACATTTTTCTTGGCATTATACCAGAAAAAAAATGTTATTTTGGAGACCTTGAGATGATGTCTCCCCACGCAATTGTGTTTTGAACACATTACGGGTAGGCTATACGTGGATTTTCTACCTAATTGTACAATGGCGCATGTAACATTTTTCACAAGAATGAATTGTTCAATAGTAGGGAATATGATTAGTTTAAATGACCTATATTAGTGGAGTTTACCCTTATTACATAGATATAATGTTGAATTTCAGCAGGAAAGTTTATAAAAAATATCGCTACAATATTATGTCTAATCATAGAATAAATTACATTTCGTAAAAGCCAACTAATGTAAAAACTATTGTTGATTTGATTCCAGATAATCTTCCGCATAGTCACAGGCCCCGAGTGGAAAACGAAGCGCATATCAAGAACGCCTAATGTAACGTAGCCTCCAAACCGCCAGCGAATCGTCGCGGTCTCGCAAACTCTTCCGCGCTCGCATGTGACCACCCATCGTTCTATCCTCTGCGTACAAAATACTAAGCGAGTATTCGACCATCAGCTCCGATGAGAGACGTGCCAATAAGACTGATATCTATGGGCTAACTCGTTGAGATCCTCGTCTCCTCGACGTGCAGGGGCGCGGCACTTTTAGTTTCTCGCCTTAATTTTATTTTCAATTTTCGAGGTTTTCGCGTTGAAAGGTTTCACTCGCGCGAGTGCACCGAACAGCACACCCACCCACACCGGAGTGGAGATAAGAGCACATCAGCGCATAACGGCGTCGGATAACGAGTCCACTCGAATCAGCGCGGGAAAATAACAGAAATCATTGTCGTTGAGAAAGAAATGAACAGCAATATGAGGGTGAAGGACATCAGACCGGCTCCCGCCGAGATTGAATACAAAAACATGAAGTTCCTCATCACCGACAGACCCAGCGATTCAACCATCATCTCATTTATACAAGTAAGTTTACGTGTACTTTATAACATAATGTCAGCGTCGACTCGTCGATTAAGAATCAATGCCCTCAGTCATGAACCGAGTGCTGAATACTTTTACTCACCGACCGACGAACAATTATAATTGAAACATACCCAGAAACATTTCTAATTTAAACATGACTCAATAAGGATAGATGTGGATGACGCATGAAAAGGTCTGCACATTTCGAATAATATGGAATATTATTTTTCAAATTACCTCATATATATTATTCGCGAAGTGGATGAAACGAGACATTATAAATATTAATGCAGAAAATACTTGATATTGATGGAATTTTTGCAGCCAATAAATAGGGCCATACTTGAAGTCTTTGGAATACAATATTATCATAACGTTCGAAATAGACATTCATTTCGACATCTCCAGTAGATATAAACTTACTTGATATACACTCCTTAGAAAATTGTAATATTTTGTCCATTTCAAAATGCTCAATCCTCGAAAAGATATTAATTGGAGTTTCAGATCCAGCAACTCCAAAACCATATAATATATATTATTATATGTTATTTTTGGAATGGAAAAGATAATTTCACCAGACTGCGAATTGGTTAAATCCGATCTACTATTAGCATTATAGATAGAATATTATATTATACTTGAAAATCGACACAGTGCAAGGCTGAGTTTTTATGACAAATCGATGGTAGGATCAATCCTTGATGGCACTTGATTGAGGATGCGATGTATCACAGATTTATCCAGTTAAATCCATTACATATGTTATTTCCTCAGTCAGGTCTATTTCTATATCGAATCCCTTTATACAATATTAAACAGAAAATTCATTATATCTAACGTCAGTTGCAGTAATTGAATAATGCACTCTAGTTCAAGTGATTGATGGGGAAAATATAATTTTAGCCATGCCAGGCCATACTTTGTAATGAATTGAGTAACGCATTCATCAAATGTGAAATAAACTTTATGTGCATATTCAACGTTCTGACAATGTATTCGCGTGTTTACTTGAACATGCATGTCATTATCATATTATCGTCCTTTTATGTTTTTAGGAATTGAAGAAACATAACGTTAAAGAAGTGGTCAGGGTGTGCGAGCCAACTTACAAGGTAGAGGAACTCAATTCCGAGGGAATTAAAGTGATCGACTTAGCCTTCGATGATGGAACTTTTCCGCCTAACGAAGTAAGCTTTTAAAGTTTTCACGGTTAAAGTTCACGTGCACGATTTTCACTTGATTTAACAATACCATTGTCGCAGATAATATATATAGAATAGAAAATCTATTTTTGTTTCCTTCACGATTAACTTCAATTTATTTCTTAAAATACCTTCTGATTCTTCTTCCTGTATATATATAACGGCCTGTTTACTTGGTGTCCTGATATAAACGTATAAAATATATATACTTTCGTAATCTGGAGTAATAAGAACATCGCAGGATTATACATAATTACAACGACCTGACGTTTGTCAATCAGAGATTTAGACACGGTGGAAGCATTGCTATATTCCATATCTAAATGACAAATATTAAATGACAATATGACAGTCTGATAAACTTTATGTTTATTATTATTATTATTTTTTTTTTTTTTTTTTTACCGAACAAAATTCAAATGACAAATCGTGTGGCAATAGTCGCGTTTATTTTAGTTTGAATTATAACAATTAATTACAATTTCTTTCGCATATTCAACAAAAGGTATCTTATTAAAACGTTTATCGATCGCAGGTAGTCGACGATTGGTTCGAGCTGCTGAAATATCGATTCCGAGAGACACCCGAAGCATGTGTCGCGGTGCACTGCGTCGCTGGACTCGGCCGAGCACCCGTGCTCGTGGCACTTGCCCTGATCGAGCTCGGTCTCAAGTACGAAGATGCTGTTGCTTTAATAAGAGAGTAAGATCTTTTTTATGATTACAATTTTAAATCTTATCAAAAAGTGCCAATAAGTATATAAGAACAAAAATCATCAATGCCCGCATGCAATAAAATGACGTCCTATATAATGGGTTTCATTTCACCATTAAACGGGATTTGATGATCATGTGGAGAATTGGTCTATACTTTTCTATACCTCATTAAATATCTCGGAAAATTAACATAACACTGCTGTCCAATGCTGATGATCATGAAAAAACTTCCGTTACTATATACATACATACTTATCGGGTAAACTGTGATAATTTCAGGAAGAGACGAGGCGCCATCAATGCCAAGCAGCTGGCCTATTTGGAGAAGTATCGTCCGAAATCTCGACTCAAACTGAAAAACGGACAAAAGAACTCGTGCTGCGTCCAGTAGTAGACGAATCGAACTGGCAGTGATCGACGGTCTGGGAGCATCGACGAGAAAAGGAGGGAAAATGAAAAACAAGAATAATAATCATCCAGGCGTCCGTCATCACCGCGGCGCGCATCCGAATTCTCTCACGAGAAGCAAAACGAAGCGTTCAGTTAATTTTCCCGAGCGTTTCGAAAGCGACCGCTGGAAATGCAACTATTGGTACCGAAGTTGACGTCGCGTGTAGCAACGATTCGTATATAAAGATTCGCACATTCTGTCGGTTTCCGCGCCGAGATTTGTAGTTCTTAATTTAGGTTTATCTTCTCGATCCAGCAGCCCGAAGAAGTATGATCGTTCTCTCTTCACTTTGTGGCTGTGCAGTACGATTTTTTTTAATTTAGATTAGTCAATTCAAGGCGGAATCGGCCAATAAAAGTACCGCCAGTGTACTTTGCGAATTAATTTGTAAAAAAGAGAGTTGGAATTTTTGACATGCGTAAGCAGCACGAAGTGGCATAATCTCCAGTTTTGCGTCAAGTCCTTTTCGTTGTGATCGGTGGATGAAGCTTGTATCGGCGTCCTTTTTATTCCGTGTTCGTTTCGCGTTGCATTTCCATCGGGAGTCTCAGGCTGCATCCCAAAAGAGGAACTACAACACAATCGAAACGGTGCACTCCATAATATTTATATGTACTACCATCGTCACTTGAGACAGCCCCACAGTGGCCATTTTACAAAAGCCGAGTGCGAGTCGCGGCACTCGGGAGGTATATAGAGAGCAACAAAATAAACAGCCCTCATTTATGTTCGATAAAACGACACGATAGGCGCGCTTTGGTAAAATCGTCGAGGACGCTGCGCGCCACGCTGAACTGTGTTCAATTGAAACAAAACAAAAAAAAACAAAAAAAACAAACAAAAACAAAAAAAGTCAACAAGAAACAAGAAACCTACATGTAGAAGATGAAATCGTCGTGCGCAGTTTTCCTCTCTCTCCGCAATATTTGTAAATATGTATTCTACCTATCGGTTTCGCGTTTTTTTTCTATAAGTGGCCAAATTTCATCCCTCATCGAATTTTAACCTCGCTCGATCTTGCCCGGTTTTATCGGTTAAAAAAAAGAAAAAAAAAAAAAAAAAAAAAAAAAAAAAAAAAAAAAAAAAAAAAAAAAAAAAAAAAAAAAAAAAAAAAAAAAAAAAAAAAAAAAAAACACTGCAATATTTTTTACCAGAGGATGGGACAAGGGACTACGTTCGTAATTGAATTAAAATCGCGAGGAGCTCCTCGCTCATTCTTAGTGACGAATCCGGTCGCTTTACTTTGTGTGTACGACGCGAATGTATTTTGTACAAGAAAATAATAAACGAAAAATGTATACACAAACACAAACCAGCGAGAAAAATCCCCACACACACACACACACATATTCGTACCCACGCGGACACAAGTACAATCGCCACATCCAGCAAAGTTTCATATTCAGACAAACTTATATATACGCATGCATACATACAGAGACACGCAGAATTATTATACATAATATATATATATATATATATATATTTCTTTCTCGCTTGCTGCTGATGCTGCTATATACTGCTGCCGCTGAAAAATTTTCGCAGACGAATCGGAACTGTCGTCGGCCCGACGGACCCGTGTCGCTTCTTCGCCAACGTCGAATGACAAATGTAAAAATAATAAGAAACGACGCTATAACCATAATACTTGACTGTGATATGTTTTATTCGGACCTTTCTTCTTCCGACGAATTGCCGAAATCCACGTACAAATAAATCTCTCCGATCGTTTCGTCGTCGTTACCAGTTCTAGGTTTTTCGCGCAGGATTTATGTATATGTATACGTGCATACCTACTTCCTTTCGCTTCCTCGGAGGAGGCGAAGGTGGTTGGCGAAGAGGCGAGACGCGTCCATTGAAAAAAGCGAAACATTTTTGTACTTTGCGTCGCGATGCATTTTCCTTCTCCGAACGTCGGAAGTGCTTTGGAAGAAACTTCGCTGACGATCACATTGTAATAAACTATACTCGAGCGCCAGCCGACCATTGTCTTCATTTTTCATTGATGAACGTATTTTTGATTTCTTTGTTTCTTTTTTTTTTTTTTTTTATAAGAGCATCATTAAATGACGAGTACACAAAAATAAATCATATACGCACGCGTACTGGGCGAATGGGTATACGATATTTCGCGAAAGCGGAATGAAGAAAGCACTTCGTATATAATAAAAGAACTCGTAAGGAATCGATAATATTAATCGTCCTTCCAGTATAGATGTATTTGCCATTATGTGAATGTGACGACGCCGGCGATGATCTAAACGTCATTCGGCGATCGAACCCGGACAAACGCATCGTTTTCTTTTTTGTTACGCTTGTAAAACATCGGTAACGAAATAAAGAAGAATGGACGTTATTTTGTGACGCGGACAGAGCGTTCCTTCTTTTCTATCACTTTGGCATCGTTTTGGCGGAATTTTGGTGAAGATAAAATAAAGGAGATTGGTGGATGAAATAATTATCTACACACACACACACACGCACACATGAAATTACATTACAGGGTAAAAGTAAAGGCATTGCTTTCATGGATGGTACTGGATGTTAAATTGAACTTTCCGATGCAGTAAACGAAAAAGTATACAAAAGTATTCAAGAACAAGAAGCAGCATGGAGAATTATATTAAAGAAGCATTCGTTTTGGACTGAATTGAATATATACTTTTTTATCATTCCTAATTCTATTTCTTGTACTTGAACAATACTTTTTCGTTTTACTAGGGAGGACGTACTCCTGAAGCGATTTGTACACTTTATTCGTGCTTTAATGGCATTTAAAGAAATAAAGCATATAGTATAATAAAAGTGTGAAATTAAACATTTGAGTGTCCACCTGCTTGAAGTAAAGCCTCAATTTTACCACTTTTCAGAACGTGTACATGTTATGATCTATATATGTTTGTCCGACATTCGATCTTAAAAGAAGTGTTCATTGCCTCGTTTCAAAGTGTTCATTTTCCTTAGATCTTTTAAAGTATACATTATATACCATAAGACCTTCAACTTTTCTACACTCAAAATCTTGTGAGAACATTTCAGCATGAATTATTTTGAATCTTTAAAATTACGGAGTATCACGCAACCATTTTATCAATGTGTATCTTCATGAATCTAAGAGTTTATTCGGTTTCTAGGGTATCATCTGATGGGCAACTTCGAAACATGTTTATGTACGGAGTAAAATTATATTGCCGAGTATAATACTAAATATTTATACGGTGTCCTCGTACCTTCTGGGCATTTTCAGAGAAGTATTTTATTTTACAATATGGTTTACAAAGGGATATATTCTTGATACAGATATATATCAAGTACGATTTAAACCCTGGGAGAAAGAGAAGGAATTATATAATTTGTAAATTACAAAAGTAGGAAACTGCGCACTTATATGAATAAATTTGATCACTTTAAAAATAACTGACACTTCCGCATATACTGCGCACTCCATGAACTCTTCAAGGAAGGTCCAAAGCACTATTAACAACAGCTTTATAGAAATGGCGTTCAAGTAGTATATACCTATATATTGAACACCCAAATGTTTAAATTCACATTTCGTGGACATTTCTGCCGACTCTTTGAACACTTCGAGGACACTTTGAGTCGCTTTTTTCCAACTTCATGAACACTTAGAAGTGGTGTTTCATTTCCACCTGGTACGCCTACGGTACGAACGTTATTATATAGTAGGAAGTAACGTATATTAGAGCTTTCGGTTCTTTTTGTGGGCGGAAAGTCGGATTTTACCGAAAGTATAATAAACTCTTTTTAGAGTGTAAAGTTCTACTTTACCCCTACGGTAATGAAAGACCTTTTAAATCACCTCATGAATGTTCACGAAGCCTGAATTTGCACTCTAATTTTCTAGTAGTACACGACTGGTCAAGCGTTTTCTCATAAATTAATTAAGATTAGGTCGAGTTTAGTCTACAATTAAGACACTTAAAAATATTAAAAAATGTTATCCTTGTGCCACAGTTTATAGATAAAAAGTTCATATAACTGCGTCTCTAATTCTAATACTTATTTATTAGTATTTATCAGTATTTGCTGTAATGTTCATAAATAATTTCTTTTCTAGCTTTTAAAATATTTAACTTCACATTTAATCAAGTGGACTTTTATAAATTCCCTTTGAAAGTGTCTTTAACGCGTGTCACCGTCCATGCACACCTTGCGTACTTCTGTGTTTGTCCACTATGAGGAGAAAAATTTTCTTGTAAATTTTACCGTACCAGATGGCATTTTGAGGAGATATCTTCGTCATGAGAAAAATTGCCATTATTTATGGTAAAAGTTACAACACTTTTTGGAATTTTTACTATGAATATGGTGAAAATTGCCATTCATCATATATCAATTTCTATATTATAAAAAATTGCAATTTTTCTCATGACGAAAGTCAAAATGCCAACTGGTACGGTAAAATTTCCAAGAAAATTTTTCTCCGCATACAAATATATAGTATAGGTATAGAGTATTTCGTTCAATCTTAAGTCCGGCTGTGATACCATTGATTTGAATTCATATCGCTGGAACATCACCGAATTTACTCTTTTTTTAAGCCCATGTTACATTTATTAATAAGCGTATCATTTCCTAGCCCAACAAGTGCAGACTGAATTTTATCTGTATTATTTGTTTCAAATGTCGGCTTGACTCGTCGTAATTTGCATATTTCAATGTTTACCTTAACCTAACCCGTAGGTCATCGAACAAAGTATTGAATTTTCTTATTTAATTTGGAACAAAAAACTATAATCCCTATTATTATGTTAATCAAATGTTCACGTTTTGAACCGGTATGCCGAAAATTATATAATATAAAAAATATCAGAAATAAACATAAAGGATTTATTCCCTTATTATTTTGAAATTGTAAACAAGTCAGGGTTCCCAGATTGACATAGTGGGGATGTACATTTCAAATGCAAATCTACAGTTATGATTTTTTAAATATGACATTATGTAGCGGCCACATTTTCCGCTTACTTATTGCAAAAAAAATCGTTCGTTACACGTGCGGACGTTTACCCCACTCGTATTATTATTGTATACGAAAATCGTATTTTCCGCACTTGTAACGAAATGTACTATTTCGGACTTTACGTATAAGTACTTGGCTTTGCACGACAACATACCACACAAACTAACCAAAACCAATAAATTTCTTTTGTAAGCCGTTTTGGAGACGCTGGAGCTGTATACGAAGAATCATCATCAGATTGTGGAATATATCTACATAAAAGGGATGTAAAAATGGGGACATAAAAAACAATCCAACTTTTAAGAAAAAACATGTGTCTAACTTATTAAGTAAGTATTCAAAATATGCCGAAAAATATACGAAATCTGAAGGTACCGTTTTTTTTTTTTAGTACATTTACAGAAGTTAATGTTACCTTCCATTTTCAATATATTAATTAATTTAAAATTTCAAAAAATTGGATCTTTGATAAAGATATTTTATTATTATTTTTTGTTTTTTTATTATTATTATTATTTTTTTTTCTCTCCATTTTGAGGATTACTAAAAGTCGTGTATAACATTCTGAATTTTTGATCTATGTAATAATGAACGTAATATCGAACTATTCATGTCGGCACAAGAAAACAGTTGATTATCATTATATTTTTTTTATTTACAGTAAGCATAATATAGTAAAAGCTTTCGGAATAGTTTTTTTAATGTTTGCATATCGTATCCCAGTAAACCAAGAAGCATTCAAGTACCAGAAATAGAATTAAGAATGCGATAGAGAAGTATTCGCATATCAGTCCAAAACTAATACTTCTGTATCATTCTTAATCCTATTTCTGGTACTTGAATGCTTCTTGATGGTTTACTGGGATAATATGCTATTCGATAATATAATAATCGACTCATGACCGCTACTGTACTTGATGTGGGTTTCTGCAGTTTCCTACATCCTCGACAAATGTGAGTATGGTTCCATCTAAAAAAGACGACCTG